>JAADVY010000610.1:0-14392 GCA_023336035.1 Pythium plurisporium
GCAAAAAGCAGAGTCGATTTGTTGGACGAGCGCCACACGTGGCTTCGTACCTATACGAATACTACAGTACTATCCTAGCACTGGCTACCTGTCCTACAGTACGATCCTCTGATAAGTACGACTCCGGGACGAACCTAGAGCGAACCAACGAAGTTCGCATCCCCACGAACTTACCAGGGGGGTCCGAGCGGTCAGTACCGCACCTAGTGTCACCCGAGCCGGGCCACACTGTGGGAGCCGGGCCGATGGGCAAATGGGACCGGGCCACATGCCGCGGTCCACATACTTCTCTTCAACTGGTCTCTCCCAACAAGGGACTACACATCTCTGGGTGTCTAAGGTACGTGGAGCTGCGGCGCGCCGAGGCGCTATATCACAACCACGTCGTTCTTAGCTATTCACACGCACCACCACACCCCCCGCACACCACACATCGCGCTTACCATAGTACACACATACCACGAAGCTCGCAAGACCACACCGCGCGCGTCTTGACATCATTTCATTGCGACAGAATCCTGATAATATATCGTAATGTAGCCATATTCACGACATCTCTCTCACACGTCACATGTATCCTTTTTGTCGTAATTTATTTATTTTAGCGACAAATCTATTTTTTCAAACTTTCCCTGTTGAATGATTATCTACTGTGTCTTTGGCCTCTTGGAGAGAGGCATCCAGAGTGACCGCGCTGGTTATGTTTGCTGTATGAGCCACGAAGACCACTCAGATCTTTGTACTCACACGAGACACACCTGAAACGAGTGTTCTTGTGTGTCTCCATGGCGATCTTGGTGTCGAAAGAAACATCCATGCACCGTGGGCATCGATACTGCGCGACATAAACGGGTTGGGATTTGTCTTCCTCGACGTCCACACCGGACAAATCCAAATAACAGTGCAACCGGATATTCTAGTGTGCATAGCTCGCGGTGGATTAGGTCGCCACGAAAGACGAACAAATCACCGGCGTCCAACTCGACAACGGCTTTCTCGTCAAAACGGGCAAATCGATTCATCCATCCGAATGTACTGACTTTGGTCTCGTTTTGAAGTGCCACAATAGCAGAGGCTTAGTAATTTTCATAGTGGGGTACTCCCCCGTCAATGAAATCTGAATGCACCTGTTGAGGCTGTCCACCAGGCAGATATCAAATATACACCCACCGCCGCTGAATCACGTACTGATCACTTCGTGACGCGCCCAACTTGGGGCTCAGGACGGTATTGGGCGTGGATTATTCCACGTCGGATCTCCCAGTCTTATGGCATGATTTCCCAACGTATCACGATGACTAGCGAGAACTTATACCACCCGCACCCTGCTAGACCGTATACCTTCCTTATGTTACAACCCCTTAAATCAAAATCCGAACTTAACTGTAAGTTCATTTTGAGCCCTTTTTCCCAAGTGCAAACATTGTCCTTCTAGGTTCACCTTTTACAGTATGCCCTGTCGAACCTAGAACCTTCACCTTTGCGCGTCCTGGAACTTCGGTTACTAGAACTTCGGTTACTGGGACTTCGGTTACTGGAACTTCAGTTACTAGAACTTCCGTTACAGAGATCACGTACTCCCATCAGTTCCCTCAACTTACGAACTGTAACTGTGGTAATGCTTTGTTAGGGCATCGGCCACCATGTCCTTTGTATTAGTAGCGTACCGTAATTCGCCCTTTCTCATGTATCTCCCTTGCATACATGCTCCTAGTATCAATGTCCTTTGTGGGCGAGTGGTTCGTGGGATCCTTGACTTTACTGATCGCCGCCATGTTGTCACACCAGCACTGAATGGCTCTTTGTGCCCAAACCCTAGTTCCTCTAATAGTTGCCATAACCATCTGCCCTCGTTTACCCCCTCACTTATAGCAATAAGTTCAGACTGAGCGGTGTGGAGACTCACAGTATCCTGTCTAGCACTTTTCCAGGAGATGCACGCATCAGCGAGAATCGAAACGCAACCTGTAACCGATCGCCTATCCTCGTTTGCATTCGCGAAGCTCGCGTCTGTTGTATAACTCGTACATAACCTTCTTGTTGGTTCCATCATACACGAGTTCATACGTCGACGTTCCTTTCAAGTACTTCAGTACTCGTTGAGCTGCCCTCCAATGGGTCCTGTTGTAGCACGAGAGAAACTTACTGAGTTCTCGTACTGCATTAGCGATGTCCGGTCGCGTACCCCTAACCAGGTACATGAGCAAACCTACCAATCCTCTGTAATCAAACGGCTGTGAGGCCACCTGTTCCTGTGACATCTCTGTCTCCTTTACCAGCTCCACACTCTTTGCCTGTGGAGTGGGTTCTGGGTTACAGTCCATCATGTTGAGTTTCTGCAACAGTTCCTCTACATACTGATGTTGAGACAAACTTAGAAGTTTTTCTCGCGATCCCTTTTTATTTCCATCTTCAGAAGGTAATGCACCTCTCCGAGATCTTTCATCTTGTACCTAGCGGAGAGGCTCGCCTTCACTTCCTCAATACGAGACAGATGCGTGCCTGCAATCGTCAGATCATCTACGTATACACAGATCATGACGTGGTGGGTGACTCCATTTACCTCCCACTTTTTCCGGTACAAACAGTACTTCTTTTTGCACCGTGAAAAAACCATATCCCAGTTAGGAACTCATGTAACACTCCGTACCAGATATATGGTGCTTGTTTCAGCCCATAGAGGCTTTTCCTCAACTTACAGACATGACCAGCGTCGCCAGCACTAAACCCAGGTGGTTGGCTCATGTAGGTTTCAGCGTCCAAATGACCATCGAGGAACGCAGTAGACACATCCATCTGATGGATGTGGAAGTCCATGACCGTGGCAATCGCCAACAGCAATCGCAGGCTCTCATAGCGAGCGACAGGGGGAAAGATTTCCTGATAGTCAATCCCATACTGTTGAGTGTTGCCTTGGACAACCAGACGAGCCTTGTAACACTTAACTACCCTATACTTGATGTCAAATACCCAGTGACAGCCCAGAGCCTTCCTCCCAGGGGGTAGGGTGACTATTGCCCACGTCGGATTGTCACAAAGAGCCTGATATTCATCAGCGACAGCCACCTCCCACTGGTGCCTAACAGGGCCGGTCAATGCCTCTTTTATGGACCGAGGGATGGGAATCCCGCCTTTTCGCGACCTGGCGCCGTTCAAGAAATGGACAAAGTTCTGATACCGAGGGTTCGGCTCTCTGACTCGCAGGGATCGGGGCCTCACCTGGGTGTTTCCTCCAACACCTCATCTACCACTATCCCTGCACTTTCTACCTCATCCACTTCCGCAGCAGGTGGCTCATCTCACACGGCTGGAGTACCTTCTTCCTGTGGCGGATCGTTGCAAGCGTGACCCTTTAGGCGCTTCGAAGTAGGAAAGAACGCAGGCTCATCATCTCGGTGCCTCTTATCAGAGCCAACCGTTTCAATCCCCTCCATTTCTGCCAGACTAAGAGTCGGAGAATCCGACGGGAATGACCTTTCAATCAGCTTGTCCGTATCTGGTTGGCCAAATTTGATATCTCTGGCGACCAAAATTTTTCTATTCTTGACGTCATACAGACAGTACCCCTTGTGGTCATCTGAAAGTCCCAAAACCCTGCACTCTAGACCCCGATGTCCTAATTTTGGGTCAGACCTTTTAGACTTAGGGATATGAGCAATACACGGGCTGCCTCGGACTTGGAGGAACCGTCTGGTGTAACCTGTCTAAGTAGCTCACGCGGACTCTTCTTGCCAAGGCGGGCAGTTGGGAGTCGGTTTTCGACTTCAACAGCGTAAAGCAGTACCCATGGCCACCATCGAGCACCCATATGCGCACCCAAGAGCGAACTTCTGACGTCACGGAAGAAAGTTTGATGCGCCTTTTCTGCACTCCCATTCTCTTCCGGCGACTCAACGTTTGATTTCTGGAAGAGCAATCCCATTTCCTTACAGATTGTTTCCAGAACCCCATTGACAAATTCGGACCCTCCATCTGTCCGGATGCGTCGCACTTTGTACCGGGACTGCCTCTCAAGCAGAGTCAGCAGGTCCCGAATCTTTTCCCTTGCCTCTGTCAAACTTTTCAATGCAAAGTACCACTTGTGCCCGGTTGCGTCATCAACCACACCGAGTGCGTACCTATATCCTAGAGATAGATACAGCCCCGGTACCCTAATTTTACCAGTTGAATCCATATATAGCGTGTGCAATGGTTCCGTTGGGCGACTCCCGCCATACCCTTGTACGACATACGCTTGGAGTTGGCCAACTCACAGGTTCGACAGAAGAAGGGAATGTCGCACAACTCCTGGTAGGGAATAAAAGGGACACCGCTCACTGTCTGACCTGATAAAACCACAATCAGTCGCTCCTTTCCTACGTGTTTCAACTCTAAGTGCCACTCTTTTAGCAGTCGGACCTTTTCCTCTCTTGAGTAGCCATTCCGGGGAGTGGACTTCAGAACAAGTATCTTACGATCCGTTCACAACTTCTCCGTCGGCAGGTAATATACCTGTCCGATGGCCACCGCAGCAAACTGCAGGTCGTTGCGCCCATTGAGAAAGCAGAGAAACTCCCCACACCTTGACTGTTGGAATCTGTGGCCCTGTTTAGCAAGAAGGTAGACACTAATTAGGTTGCTCCCACACTGTGGATCGAAAATGACATCGGACAATTGTAGACACAGAAGATTGGCCCTTACGTTTTGTACACACACTCTAGCTACTCCTCTCATGCAGCTAGTCGATGTACCGCCATTCCCGTAAACAATTGTCTCCTTCTTGCCTTTCGCAAATTCACGAACCAACTCTTATCGCCCGTTATGGATCTTCCTGCCCTGTATCCACAATCCACATATCGTCGGTGAGTTCTAGACCTCTCAACCTCGCCAAGTACGCAGAGTGCGTTCTTCTTACCATCATGTCCACGTCACCATCGCCCGTCCGGCAGAGGCGATGTAACTGAACTCCGTTTCCTCTTCTCGCATAACCTCATCGAGAAGTGACTGAGCACCGGGGTCATGCATCTCTGTCGCCGTAGCTGGCACGACGACACCTGCCGCACCGTTCCCGCCTTCCTTCCTCGGCTTGTTTCGCGACCGCCGATACCGATACCTTTCGCTGCTCGTCGCCCACCAATTTGGCCACTTCAGCAAACTGGTTCTTGAGGACGTTCAGTCCAGTCTTGCGTTACTTGTCCTTTTTCGCCGTAGATGGCTCCGATCGCATGCTCAATCTAAAAAGCAACTTCTCCCTGTCAGCCTTTCGGATAGAACAGTCCGTTTTGGAATGCCCTGGTTGAAAGCAGTAGAAGCAGTCACCACCGCCCGTGTTGGTGTCCGACGCCTTACTCTTCTTTTGCACCTGCTGCGATTTTGCACGTTCACCGAAACGGTGCCCTGGCGGGCCGCAATCTCCTGTCGAGACTTGTCACCGAAAATGGTCAGGAGAGCTGTCTCAACAACCGCAATCGTGTAACCGTCTTTCGTTGGCTTGATGGAGCTGACCCATACTTCCGAGGGAAGCTGAGACAGCACCTCCGTACACAGAAACATCTCACTTAACATCTCACGGTCATCTCAAGGGCCATGACCTTTCGATTAGCCTCATTTCTAATCTTCTTGTGAGCCGCGAACAGCGTGCGAAAATTCCTCCACGGTGATGAAACCGTCTTCTCCCACTGCTGACAAAGCGAGATGGGCGTGCTGGTCTCACTCTCGCCAAACGCACGTTCCACATAACGCAGAACCTCACACGGCTCCATCTGAGAGACCGTGTTCGGCAACCCACTGAGGAACTGGCTGGGGAGAACCCCGTTCAGGAGATTCTGGAGTCCAGAACACGCCCTGTTCCAGCGCGCCCTCTTCCAGCGCACCTCGTCAGTTTCCACCTGACCTTCCACTGGCGGTGACGGTTTCGGCGGGGTGGCGTCGAGGAAGTGTGCCATGAGGACATGCGCATCCGGCTTGCCCTTCTCAAGCTGGTTGCGCTGGTAGTCCTCATCCTTCATGCGCACGTGCGTGAGAAACTTGTCCTTCCACACGGCGTACTCAGGACGGTTACCGGAGTACCGTTCGAGCTTGATGTGTGATGACGTGGGTCCGATTTCTGACCGGACTTTCTCCACGTATGCAGTATAAACGCCCGTTCTAGCGAAGGGGTAGCGCTAGACCGGGTCTCAAACACTCTCAATACAGTTGTGGTTAGACCACCTCACGTTGTGTACCCTCTAGCAGCTCTTTTGAAGCGGAGGTTCTCAGAGCCACGTCCACAGACGTACTAATCGGGCGTTCTAAGCGAAATATACACACAAAGATTTACTCAAAGCAAAAGGGAATAAACGCTAGAACCTCAGGACTCTACCTTCTCTGTTATTCGCGATTCAAAGGGGGCCTCTTCAACAACACACTAATATGAAACCCACCGGCCGTTACGGACGGAAGGCATAGGGGGACACACAGAATATGGAATGTCCTTCGGGTTCTCTGGCCTGACCAGTTTCCCCGTCGGACAAAGAGTCTTAGAGGTTTGCTCAAGCTCTCACACAAGCGCACACACCAGCTAACTAGAGGGAACTCCCACTCCACGATCAACGGACACTGCACAGGCAGACGTACCTTAGCCGGGTCTTGAAGGTCGATCTGGTCACGGGCTTCCAGGTCTGGGAGGCCGGAGACTTGCGCGCTTGACGGTGAAAACCAAAGTCTATTACTGCAGAACGTGCGCCCTGAGGTATGTAATATTGCACCCAATTGCTGCGCAAATTTTTCTAGGTCAGTACTAACTGTAATTCTGACTGTGATGTAGACACACACACACAAGCACGTCTCTGGGAGTGCTTTCTCTCCTCCGCTCTCCTCCTCACCCTCCACCCCACTCTCTCCAACCTCACCAGTCTCTCTCGTCGTCGCCTGCTCATTGGACCCGCCCTGTAACTGAGCAATTCTGGTACGTGCATTTGCAGCGTAATGCTGCCAAAATTTCTCTCGCACGTGTCCTAACCTGTGCAAATCGCTACGTAGTCTGTTGCCATCTATTGAAGAACATTTAAGGTGAGAAGCGCTGCGAATCCATTTTATTATGACGTTTACTGACGATGTCTCTTTTGCTCTACCAACAGATCCAAGTAAGACTTCGTACGCCCGTAATACAAGCTTTATTTTCCCACCCGTTCATCAGACCTTTCACAGTCAATCCAAGTCGCTCAGGTCGGATCCGAACAGGTCCTTGTCGGTGATGATACGATTCGCCGCAAGCGGCGACTCACGGCCATTATCACTGGAGTCGGACTCGAGTGAAGGTGGACGCTCGTCGTCGCCAGAGTCTGAAGCGCTCGATTCTGGCTCTAGCCAAGCGTTACGCGGTCGCACAACGGAGTTGTGACGTGGTACAATCACCATTTCGACATTGTTGGAATCGTCGCTTCCTGTACTGGAGAGTTCGTCCATACGGACAGTCGGAACCTCGCCATGTCCGAAATCGCTAGATTCGGACGAGGGCCGATCCGACACGTCGGACAAATCTGACCCATCCGGCAACCCCTCAGGCGTTTTGTCGTCACCTTGAGGAAGCCCATGTTGAAGATTGAATCTCACGTGGTGATCACGACTGAGATAACATTGGATGGTCGACTTTGACCCAGTCCGGTTGCAGCCATGCAGCGGACACTGGCTCAAATCCTTCTTGTCGTACACAATCATCGGGCGTATAAATGTCTTGTTGTGCGTCCGGGGTACACCAGCCACGTCGAGATACGCATGGAGACGGATATTATCCGATGCATACGCACCACCAGCATGTATCAAATCCCCGCGAAAGATGATGGCATCACCAACGCCCAAATTCACACGGACCTCCTCCCGAGGATCCGGGAAGAGACGATTTTAGATGTAAATCAGCACATGCGCCCCGGGCTCTAACGCGACGAGAATACCGGCGGGCATGCGGTCCTGCTCCAGATGAGGGAAGCGCAGCGTAAACGTAAAATCGGTGTGCGGCGGCTGTGGTCGTCCACCGGGTAGAGACCGAACAGCCACCCGGTCATTGGCGACTGAGTGTGGGAACAACCCAATCCAATGAGGACGAAAGATGTCCGACATCATGCTGGCCACTTTCATTGGGACCGCTCCGGTCAGACGACGGCTGTCCATTCCTTGCTCCCCGAATAGTAGATTCCATTGTAGTTCACTGCGGAGTTGAGACGCGATGTCGGTGGCTTCTTCCTTGTCCACGCGGCGCGTGACGACCACGTAGCCGAGATTGATGAACCGATTGAGCATATCGGAGATTGGATTCGCAAGTGAGAGGCAGGGAAAAGCGCACAAAGCGGCCACGGGTTGCAGAACGTTCTAGAACTCGGAAATAGACAATTATGACGTCGCAAATAACGAATTTTGGACACTCGTCCTGAATCCACTGCTTTAGACGTGAAGATTTCCTGAAAAAGAACCCTATATTTGTAAACTTTAGCGCGAGACAGTCAGTGGGCGTTAGGGATCACATGACCGAGCTAAAAATTGGCGTTAAGGATCACTACGCCTAGTGGCTATATGCATTTCAAGCGGTCACGGTGAAGTACCGATTCTGTGGATTCTCGTCCAAGTACGCTCGGAGATTGCGGGTGAGCCCTAACGACCTGAGCCTTATCGTCGGGTTCTGGGCCGGTCCAGAATCGTCGATTTGAGACCGGTCCAGAATTGACGATTTGAGACCGGTCCAGAATCGGCGATTTGAGACCGGTCCAGAATCGACGATTCGGGACGAGCCCGACCCACCCGTCGCCCGTTCATATTCCCTGCATAATTCAAGGTGATCTACCCAGCAGACCCGTTTGGCGGACGAGCCCGACCCACACAGTGTGTGGACAGAAACGAACGGCGATTCAACACGTGTCACCATGATCGTTTGGTCTCCCTCATTCCTCGCATTCGGGTCTCCTCCATTTCCCGATTTTTATCTGCAGTGAGAACCCGACGCTTGTCATGGTCAGGCGTCACTGGCGACCTCTAATTCTTCAGGTGGATCACGCAGACGTGATAAGAATCCTGGAGCACATGAAATCCGTCCGTACGGATAGCAGCGACCTACGATCTTGCCAGCTTTGTGGCCTCAGCAGCGCGGATCACACGATGCAATACCAACTCTTCTCTTGTGCTTCGTCGGTTTGCTCAACTGAGTTTCCGCATGCGCCGTGTGCTTGGCGGTGCAAGATGGAGACCTGCCAGCTCACAAACCGATCAAACATCCACGAGCTCAACCTACACCACACGACCGTGCAATCGCCAAAGATCCGTCCGTTCACGCGCGAACTCAAGCTGTTTGCTCAGACACTTGCCCGAAACGACATGCGCCCGTCGGTAATTCGAAACTCCATGGCAGTGAACTTCGGTATGGGCGCATCAGACCTGCCGTCACTCGCCCAGATCCAGCAGCATGTTGCGACATTTCGCCGGCACCATCTTGCAAACCATGATGGTCTAGACACCATCGTCGACGAAGTTGCTGCCGTCGCGCATACTGGCCGTGAGTCCGAGAACCAAGTCTTCGCGTTTGGCTTTGACTGTGACGCTGCTGGAAGACTTCGCCTCGGCCGAGGAACGGACCAATACCCGTTCTTTGTGGGCTTTGCAACCAGGAAGCTGATCCTACAGCTTGATCAGCCGTCGGTCCCATTCATCTTCCACCTGGACGCGACGTTCAAGTTGGCTCACGTTGACTACTCAACTATCGTGTGCGGCATCTCTGGTCAAGGTCGCGAGTTCCACTTGGTCGCAGTCTTTCAGACATCTCAACGCACGGCAGAGCTATACCGACGTGCTGTCGATTCCACCCGTGCGCTATTCCGCGAGCTCACAGGACGACACCTGTCACTCGCCAAGATGATGGGAGATGCTGAGGTTGCTCAGTTCAACGGTGTTATGGACGCGTGTCAAGGTCATGAGCCACCACAATACTTGATGTGTTTTTATCACGTCATTGCTAAAGTGCTTGAGCGCAGCAAGTCGATTCCCGAGAAGAAGGCAAAGACGATCCTCCGTGCCATCTACGACATGCACTTCAGTAAGGATTCCGAAGCCTTCGTCGCGTATCGCGATGGTGCCCTAGCTCGATGGGGCGTTGACAACGAGACAAAAGGCTTTGCGGACTACTTTGATCGACAGTGGCTGAAAGGTCCCTTCTCGAAGTGGCAGTGCTTCTGGACAGGCATCGGCTTTGCCACCACCAACAATCCGTTGGAGCAGTTCAACAATGTTATCAAGTCGCGACACACACTGCGGCAGCGTATGAGAATGGGCCGGCTGCTGACCAAGCTCCGCGAGTGCCGCCATCTTCAGTCAGAGGATGCTCGACCTCTCTCGACTAGTCGCTCGCCAACCAAGGATCTTGTAAAGCGTGCCGAATCCATGATCAAGCTTGGGCACTTGTGGGTGACGAAGACACCGTCAATGTCGTCTCTTCTTGAGCCGACCGAGCACGAGAGTGACCACACCGTTCGTGTACGCTCGACGCTCGTGCGAGTGCGCAAAGATGGCGGCGAGAGCTTTGTCAACCAGGCAGAAACTGTGCAAGTCAGCAAGCTAACTACCTGGCACAACCAGCGTATGGAAGTCCAGGACCAGCCCTGCCAATGGTTGGATGGTTGACGTTGTTGCCCAGACGTGCCCCTGTGGGTTCTTCTTCAAGTATGGATACTGCATCCACTTGATCTGTGCTCTTCGCGACCGTGACCTCCCGTATCCCGGTGAGAAGGTTGTGCTCTACGATCAAAGCTCTCGCAACTCCCGGTCCGGGCGATCCCGTATGAACGGCCCAGCGCTCACTCGAATCTAGACTGTAGATAGTGGCTGGGTAGTGCGAAAACATTAAATACATCTTTCCTTTCTCTCTATGGCGTTGCTTTCGTCACTGCCGTACGTCAAATGTAAATGTGACTGTGCCAAGCGCTTGGTTTGATACTATAGGATCATGTTGTCCAGATCGGCAGATTCAGGACGACATGCCTCAACGTCCAAAATGAACAATTTCGGACAAGACATGGCGGCTAGAAGTGTATTCTGATTGGATGCATGGCAGGTTTGTGTGTTCTTGAGATGTTATGTGTGGACGTCACGCACTCAAGAGCAATACACACGCTGTGTGTGTGTGTTAGTCCCACCCAGTATGTGATCACCACTGATACATGTCGTGTGATAGTAGAGTTCTTGTGTATTTGTCAAAGTCAACGTGTGTTTTCACCCCACTCTCTAGACACCAGCGAATTGAAGCCTATCTTCCTTCCTGGTGTCGACTAATTGCGTTTACATACATTATCTGTGTCAGGCGCCCAGTCATGACTCAGTCACAATCAGGTCACACAAAAACTATTGGTTCAAATCAAAGTTTTGCAAAAAACACATGTATAAGTCGCGATTAGGGGTTGTATAGTCCAAGTATAGGATCGTTTCTCTTTTAAGATCGATTAACACTGTCTTAGGTGCAGCGTTAAGTCTCTTTACGACCTGTATCGCTTAGCATTCACTGCCGTCTTAATGTGTGTTACCACGGTGTTGCTGGCACCGATTCCGATCTGGTCGGAATCGCTATTAACACCCCGAGTGTTAATACTCACAATTCCACTTCCGGATGGACGTGCATTTTTAGGACACGAAACGTCGCCACTCTAACGTGCGACTGGGCTTCCAGCGCACGAGCGCCTCTTCGCGTTGCAATCTTCTTCGAGCCCCAACTACGTCGTCCGAGAAGCGACGATGGATCCCCACACGGCGCGCATGATCGAGAACAATCTCGCACTAGAAGGCGCTGTTCAACAGGTCATCGCTGACGGCATAACGCGAGGCCTCTCAACACACGCCGCGAGTACGACAAAAAACGAGACGACTTTATCGCTTGGAGCAGAGAGCAGGAGTTTAGTGACGGCTCTCTTGTTACTGAGAGAAAGCTCATCCTCTATCTCCAAAGCGTCGTCGTCCCACGAGGTAATGGTCGGTTTATGGACGGTGAGGTGCAACAGCTGTCTGCTGAGGGACTGGAGGGGTACATCAAGCCGATCGTGGACTTGTACAGCACGTAGCAGTCACTGAACCCATCAGGATCACAACATCCGCGAGGGAAAGCTCTGAAAGAGTTCCTCCTCACTCACAAGCGCAAGCGGGCGACGAAGAAACGCATCGAATACCATGATCGCGGTGAAGGCTACTAAGAGGGTCCGCAACCCACAATCCCGTCCCAACGTGTACCGTTGGACAACACGTGCAACCCGCGAAAGGCGCAATGCCACCTAATTATTATGGATCTGTGCGCGGTGAAGGGACGGTTCAGGACGCATACACACTCGTCGAATTAGAACGCATGGCGTCGTACTACTCTCGACTAGGGTCAGGGAATGGCCTGCGAGATCGGATGGATCTTCTGATGGGACATGCTTTGATGGCGCGTGGTGAATCGACCAGGAAAATCCAGCTTCCAGATCTATTTGCTATGGACCTACAACATGAAGGTCCATCTGCGTGCGTTGCAGCTATGGTGATCATGGACCAAGGCAAAGTAAACCAGTTCGGGCGTGTCGAGTATGGTGGATTTTTCCGTCATCGCAATGTCAAGGTGTGCGCTGTTGGCGCTGTTGCTTGTTACATGTTCTTGCGGTACCACATCGCACGAAAAAACCTTCCCCAATTTACGTGACCGGAAGAGCTGGTACGATAGTCATCTATTCGATGGGAGGGATCCGAAGAAGGTTACCACATACACTACGCAGGCTCGGCCGTTGAAGAAAGCCATGAAGGCGTGTGGCGTTCATAGCGGCAAGGTAAGTAACACGCTATCAGACGATTTAATTCTTCTGGTGTTAATGCGTATTACCACGCGGTCGTAAACCCCATTAATACGCGCTGTTGACACGTGTTAATATGCGGTGGTAATAGGGTTTACGACCGCGTGTTATGTGTTATAGGGGATTACCGCCTCGTACTAATCGATTGCTGTCGTAGGTTACTCACATCCGCCGTGTTAGCTCTTGCGTAACTGCCGAGCAGAAAGGCGCTGGAGAGGACAGCATTCGACGTGGTGGTAGGTGGAGAAATGATGAGATGGAAGGTTGCTATCTTACCACGTTTCCCAGACCCGTTCTTCGAACATTGGTCGGTTTCAACAGCCAGGGCGGGACGTACATGCTCCCACGCGGTGAGTGCGTAATCCCAGCTGAGCTGTCTCAGAAGGTGTTCCCTGGAATAGCCAAAGCTCAAGCCGATCTTGAGGAGAGCCGCGACCACGAGATCGCTGGGCAAGGATTCTTACGACTGATGCAACATCTGCGTGTGACTTTTTTTGCAGGACTCGGTGCTTCTCAAACGAGCCTACCCTGATCATCCAATATGGAAGAGAAAAAGGCTTTGGTACAGGGAAAACGGTGCACAGCACATTTCCTGTTGGGCTGAAGCACAGAAATCTACACACAAACAAGCCAGCTGTATGGCAATGATCAATGTTTCATTGCCACTGACCGATGGCTCTCGCATTGGAGCCAGTTCACATAGCCTAATGGCACAACAACAGTTTGTGGTAGGAGCACACGAATCGTCACAACAAGAAATGAGCAGTCAGAGCCTCTGGCCCAGAGCCCACACACAAAGCCGCTCAACAGCAACACCCCGACGTCAACGACCGCGAGTTGCTCTGCTGCCTGCGCCCGTGACGACGCCCGAGCTCATGCGACGACGCCTGCTCCAACGACCACTTGAGCACTTACACTACGCGCCGACGGGGACGGCCGCGAGTTTCTTTGCGGAGACGAGCGACTCGCGGCCCGCGCCCACGATTACCCGATGACGCCGGTGCCCACGCGACGACGCCGAGCACAAGTTGACGGCTGCGGCGATCCAGAGAGCGTTGAAGACCAATGCCTCTCGACTCTAGATTCTAATAGCGTTTAAACGAATCAAGACAATGTACTCTAATTAAACGACCATGTTTACTTGTAACCTTTCACATATACGCTCGCCAACGAGTCGTTCAACACGCATCAGTTGCGGAGCGCCGCCAACACAGCTTCCGCGACTGCGTCGTCAAAGTTCGTGACTGGTTCCCACGACGGACACCAGTGGACGAGCAAGTGGACGACGCCTTTGACCTTCTTCGCTGCCATGATCTTCCTGTACGGGTGATTATCTATCTTCTTCGCTGGAGCGACGTCGCTGAGGTGGATGGGGTTGATTGTGACGGCGGCGCCACTCTCCATCTTGGCCTCGCCAGAATCGCCGTCAACACCTTCATCCATGTCGCTTGTGAGATCCACAACATCACGCTCGGTTCGAGGGGCGACAGCCTCAGCGGCAGCCGTTGGGCTTTCTGCAGACCTCTCATTCGCAAATCTTTTTGCCGTCTTGGCCTTCTTCACAACACGGAGCAAATCAGCGGTGC
>JAADVY010000611.1:0-14380 GCA_023336035.1 Pythium plurisporium
CTGACGACGCCTTGTGTGCCAGTTTGTTGGGCTGTCAGGTGGTCAACAAGTGGTGTGCGCAGTATCGGTAAGATGTTTGACTTCCTAAACATCTATGAAGCAATTGAGTCTCACGGCACACTGGTTCCCAGTTGATGCTTGCCTTACAAGCATCGTTTCCAAATCCAGTGTATGTGTGTGACGGTAGGTTGTGTGAACTTGCCTCACTCTCACTGTTCATGTGAGCTAAATTCAAGATGTGCTGACCTCCACAGAGATCGACGCCGCACTGGACACCGTCAATGTTCAGAAACTTGCCGAGTTATTACGTGATCAGAGCCTTCAAGCTGGAACGCAGTTTCTTGTGGTCTCCCATCGGCCAGAGATGTGGGATGTCGCAAAGTTTCTAGTTGGGGTGTATGAATATGAGAGATCAGCGCAGACCGTGTCTTGCCGCTTCGAGTAAGGGCGGGAATATTAGGCCTCTACGAAACTGCTCCGTGTTCAATCGTTTCTGCCGTTTAGCTTCCCCTACCATACTTGATTGCGACCGTTCAGAAGACTCTTCGAGCCTCCGTCTCCATATTCGAGAAGCATCAAGCAAGAGCCCAACCGGAAGACGACACCATGATGGACCTGAACCCGGAGAACCCCTTCGGGGATCTGATGAACAAAGCTGTGAAGTTGAAAGGTCATCAGCAAGCGCAACTGCGCACACGGTTTGACTCATGGCCGCAGTACTTTCAGCACTCGATGTTCATGCAAGAATCCGTGATCTCTGTACGCGAGAAGCCTTTTCTGGAGCGGATCGGAGCTGCCGAATCGATGAAAGCAGTAGGCAATGGCCATTTCACCCAAGGCGATTTGGAGGAAGCTGTTGCAGAGTACGAGAAAGCTCTAGCAGTATTTAAGTTCGCCGAAAACATGGACCCCGGCTGGAAGAAAAAAGGAATCGAAGACAAAGATATTCGAGTGACAGACTATTCGTGCGAAGACCCAGACGACCAAGCTCGCCTTGGTGCACTCAAAATCTCCTGCTACCTCAACATTGCAGGTACGCTAGCCGACTATCCGTTCCGCAGAGAAATTGGGTACTCACAAGCACGTTGTGAATTCGCACGTAGTGTGCAAGTTCAAGTTGAAGGAATATCAAACCTGCATTCGAGCATGCGACGATACACTCGAAATTGATCCATCGAACGTCAAGGCTCTATACAGACGAGCCCAGGCGCTCATCACACCGGCATCGTCGGGTGCGATCGAATTTGAGCAAGCGCTGGTGAATTTACAGAAAGCGTACGAGCTCGACCCCGAGAATCGTGACGTGCGCAAAATGTATCGCGAACTGCGTGAACAACGCGTAAAGCAGCGTGAGCTGGACAAGGCCACGTTCACGGGCATGTTCAACCGAGGTACTGTGTACGACGAGAACGAGACTCGGCAAGAGGAAGAAGTTGAGATCCTCGACACAGAAGAGGCACGCGATAAGAAATTTCAAACCGAGGTATGCTTTGTCTGTACCTGCAGAAGCGTGCAATGTCCTAGACTCGTGAATCGTGGATAGGTGGCTGAAGCTGAACATCTCGCGCGAATGTGTGAAGCAAAAGGCCAGGCACACACTGCCAAAGAGATCCGCGACAAAGTCGCCGCTGCTAAAGAAGCGCGGAACCGACGTCGAAAAGAAGTCGATTTCTTCCATCCAACCGACAAGATGATCGAAGATGCCAAGAAGGAAGGGTAGGCATCACAATCTCTTCGGTATTCGCTTTCCGTCGCCACTTATCCGCTGCTCGATGTTGTAGAATTGATCTCACGGACCCGCAAGTCCAGGCTATGCTTCATCAACTTCAAGAGGATGAGAAGCGGAAAGCCAAGGACCCTAACTACGTGCCACCCGACCGATCAGGTGAGCGTGGGGCCTCGTTCCCACCAAAAGCACTTCAGTAGAAGAGCCACTCACATATATCTTACAGCGACTGGATTAGATCCAAATGCCGCCGAGTCGGTTGACGCTGTTCTAAAGTCGATGACAAGCGAAGAGATCACGAGAATGCTCCGCCGCGAAGGGGTCGACTATCAGAAAATCACTGATAGAGATCAACTGCTCGAGACTGCTCGTCAAGTGTTGATATCGAAGGTTGGGGCCCCACCAAAGACGGAAAAGAAGTCATACTTCTGGACCGTGTTCATGTTCGCGATGGCTTGGACACTCATCCGGATGTACAGCTCGGGCGGACTCACCAATCTCGTGCGCGTCACGACGAACCTGCTTTCCGGGAACAATGACGCACTAACCGCAAGCATGGCCACCACCGACACCGATGACTTCTTCGATGATTGAGCCGTGGCAGGTATGAAACGAATTCCTATGAAGGCTCCCTTCAGTATGGGAATCGTCGAGTTTCTCGCGAGCTGGTTAATTGTACTTGTTTTCTCTTAGTCGCTTTCTGCTATCAGTAGTTCTCTTTCTGTTCTCTTGCTGCTAGACGTCGGCCCTATGTCGATCTGTCAGTCGGTCACAAGAACTCGAGCGGATTTGTGCCTCGCGCTTCTGTGTGGCAGCATTTTTGTTCCTATCCTAGATGTGTACGTGGATTACGTGGAGTCAAGTTGGTCAAGCATCTAAATCGTCAGCGAAGGGTCGTGCGATCCCGTCGAGGAGCACGAAGACACAGCCTCCTGGCGTGGTGGCAAGTGGGTGACGACAGTCGTCGCCCTCGAATCCGAGGATCCCGAGACTGGCCGTTCCCGAGAAATCGTCACTTCAACCCGTTCGAACTGCGCGACCACTTGCTCCTCAAGCTGCTTGCGGAGGTGCAGAGGCGACCGCGCGAGCGTCGCGGCATCCAATTGGCCCGTCTCCACAAACGAAGACAGCGGCGTACCAGCGACGTCATCAGGTGCGTCAGGAATGTCTTGGTCGCTTTCACCAGAGCTTCCGTCGGTCGGCGGAGGCGGCGGTGGCGTCTCGCAGGCAGGGTGGAGCTCGTGAACGAGGTGATCCACTTCCACAAGCGCATCCGGGTCTTCGCAGAAGTATGTGAAATCTTTGAACGTCGGGTCTTGCACCGGCGGCGTCGCCTTTCGGCCACTGCGGCTGGAGACCAGCGACAAGAAACCCTTCGATCGCGACTTGTCTGTGGGGGACTGCACTTCACGATGCGCATCCATCTCTGTAAACTCCGAGTCGACATATTCGACGTCGAGTGGTGACGTCTGTGGAAAAGCACCCAACACGTCAGCAACCCTTGATGAAACGCAAAGGCTTTGCCACATCAACTCACCAGCGCCGGCTTCCACGGCGGCGTGATCCTCTTTTGCAGTAAGAGATCCCAATCAATATCTTTGAAGTAGGGGTGCTCCAAGATGTCACTGATGTTGATACCAAGTCGCTTTGTCGAATCCTTTTGGAGGAACTACAAGAAGAACAACACGCCATTCAAGTCAGTATTCTGGTTCCTCGGGACAGCCGCTCCGCACCGACAAACGTACCCCAATCAAAATATCCTTGAGCGGTGGGTCGAGCACTGGCTTCTCTGGGAACGTGAGTGGTTCGTGCTGGATCTTATGGTACATTTTTTCAATGTTGCTGTCGTAAAAGGGCGACTTGCCGACGCTCATCTCGTACAAAAGAATACCCAGACTCCACCAGTCGGCGGCTTTGCCGTACGATCGCTTCGCCTTTGGCAGCAGCAACTCGGGCGCTGTGTACTGCGGCGAGCCAGCCATGGTCTTCGCTCCGTTGTAGTTCGACACATGCAGCTTTGCAAGACCGAAATCCACGAGTGCGACGTGGCCATCCCCGTCGATCATCACGTTCTCCGGCTTGATATCGCGGTACAGAATGTCGTGTTGGTGCAAATGGTGAATGCCGAGCACGAGCTCCGCCGCGTAAAAGTGCGCGCGCGGTGCAGGTATCCGGCAGCTCGAGCCCTTGCTCATGTGGTGGAAGAGATCACCACCGCCATAGTAGTTCATGCCCAAGAAGAGCTTGGTGCGGCTCTGGAACGCGATCCGCAAGCCCGCGATGAACGGGTGGTGGATGTTCTGCGCGACCCGCATCTCCGTGAACGAGCTCTCAATGTCGTACTTGGTCATCTTGCTTTTCTCCAAGATCTTGAGCGCGTAGATCTGGCCGTCACTCTTCTTCACGGCGTTCACGACGGTTCCGAAACCACCTTTGCCGATGACGTTGTAGACCGTGAAATCCTTGAGCGAGATGCTGAGCGAGCGCGTCGACCGAATCGCCGCGTCCGACATCTCCGTGAACGGGTTCTTCACGCCAAAGTTTTTCCACGCGGCCGCGACGGTCTTGGGGTCCATCTCAATCTTGAGCTTCAAAATGCGTCCGTACGGACCGAGCTGCACGCGGTGCGTCCACTGCTGCGAGACCACCTGGCCGTTGATCTTGCTCTTGAGCTTGTTCTCGCCCTTGATCAAGAACGACTTGTCACTCGTCGAGTTGAGTTTGGCGTCGTGTACGGTAAACTCGAGAATCTCCACGTTGTGCGTGTACGCAGCCAAAAAATGGAGCAAGCCTTCGCGGCCGAAAAAATCGCCGTGGAACGGCACAGTCTTCGGGAACGGCGTCGACAGCACGAGATCCTTGTTGAAGTACGCCAAGAACTCGGTCAGCCGCGTCACGTCGCCGCACACGACACGGCGGTACACGTCGTACACCGCGTCCGTGTGCATGTCCGGCAACGCCCCATGGCGGTACGTGTTGTAGATCGGCTTGTTGTTTTTTTTCATCGCCGTGCAGTCCACGCCGGCCTCGAGAAAGTACACCCATGCGATTTGCTCCATCTCGGTCGGCGCCGAGCAGTGGAACGTCTTGCCCTCGGCCGTGTCGAACGCAAAGTCAAAGCCGTGGCCACTTTTCGAGACTTTTTCGAGCCGCACGGCCGTGACCGTCACGCGGCCCTTGAGGTGGTCGCGGTTGCGCGCGTCCACTTTGTTCTCATAGTACGACAAGTTGTTGCCCTCAAGTGTGAAGAAGCGCACTTTCCAGTTGCGCACGAGATGCCCGCGCTTGGTCACGTAGCCTTCCCACTCGACGATCGGCAGATCCAGCGACTCGACCGCGATGTCGCCATCGCCCAGCACCGTGCCATTGCCGCTCGCACTGTGGCCCGAGTCCGTGCTGCCCGGGCCTCGGCTGCTGTTGTTGTTGCCACGTCGCATCGAGCTGAAGAGCCCGCTCTCGAGCATCTTGTTGGTCGCACTCTTGGGCGGCGGCGCCGGCGGCGTCGCACTGCCCAGCGGCGTGCTGCTTCCGCCCGAGGACGCGTACCCGCTCGTGCGGTGCGGCGCGTCCTTGTCGGGCGAGTGGCTGCCGTTGGGTTTCACGACGCTATTGTCAAACGTCGACGGCGCGACCATCGAGCTGAGCGCCGTCGTGGACGCCGAGGTCGGCGCGTTCTTGCGCATATTGCGCTGCTGCTCGATCTGCGCGCTGCTGCTGAGCTCGTTGCTCGTGCCGACGCGGCGCATGCCAGCGTTCGCCGGCTCCACGGGTTTGCTCAGCTCGGCGCCCATGCTGCCACACGTCACACGCGAGAGAGAGAGCGAGAGAGGGAGATACACGCCAAGTGGACGGAAACGGGATGCGACGGCTTTCCCGTGGTCGGTTGAGGGAGGACTGGGGGCAGCCGAGTGTCGATGCTTTCCTTACGACCAAACGAACGACTGGGAGAAAGATCGCCTGGTTGTAGAACGCCACCGTTGGACGCGAAAAAGCGTCGGTTCTGCCGGTCGTACGGACGCGCGGAGACCACGGGGCGAGACGGGAGAACGCGTGGATTGTGATGCACGCAGCCGCAGGTGCGTGGCGGCGGTCGGTGCGCGAGGAGAGCGCCGGCGGAGTGCGCAGTCTTCGATGGACGACCACGGCCCGGACGAGATGAGCCGGAATAGAGGCGAAGGGGAGAAAGCAGGAGGAGGAGGGGGGGGAGACGGGAGCCGGAGTGATGGTCGCTATCGACCGCTGGCGTGAGACTCACCTCAATGCGGCGATGATCGCTCTTCTAGAGAGAGGTGGATGGTCTATTTCAGCCAATGAGAGTTGTTTAACAGATCAAGTAGCCAATCCATGCGCATGGACTTTCTCGCCGTGAGGGGTAGGGCGATGACGCCCACACTGTGTGTGGGTTGCAAACACACTGGAATATGTTAGGTGGAGTCAGATATAAGGCTCAGATTCGAGCCACATAAAGTGTCCCATGGAATCAGAGACCGACGTCTGAGTCGTTCTGAAGGAGAGCTCACCACCGGATCCGTTCTCAACCAAAAAAAAAATGGTGCGCGCCAAGCTCAACCTCACGGGCGTGTTTCTCTCGGGCGTCACGGGCATGACGGTCGCGGGCGTCTCGCTGCTCGCGTACATGCGCTTCGAGCACCCGGAGCAGTTTGCGGAGACCTCGATCCGCATGTCCCGTCCCGAAATCGCCGACGAGACGACCAGCAAGTGGGGCGTCTTCGGCACGGGCCTCGGCGACGCGATCCCCGCGAGCGTTAAAAACTTTTTCTGGATCGACAACCTGCCCGAACGGATCGAGCTGCAGAAAAAGAAGCGCGAGCAGCAGATCCGAGACACGATTGAGGAGCTGCGACCCAAGAAGTGAGACAGGAATCACAGCACGATGGATACATAAACAGATACTCCCCTCCAACTCATGACTTGTTTACATCTTGGCGATCACGCTTTCCACAAAGCGCGCGGTCGTCGCCATGACGGACGTGTTTGCGTCGCCGTCGGTCTCACCAGCTGTCGCGAGCGTCACTGCGGTCTTGCTGAACTTTTTGGCCGACTTGGCGTTCTGCTTGGCCGCGTGGACAAGCGCTAGATGCAAATTGCCGAGAAAGCCCGTCGTGTTGAATGCATCCGTTTCTCCAGAGGTTGATGATTTCCACGACATGACGGTCTTCCACACGTGGTGGGCCGGGTCGAGTAGCCCAGCGGATTCGCACATACCACCAAGCTCGTACAAAATCGCGAGTACGACTGTGGGCTGCTTGGCCGAAGGACCACTGCTTGCTGTCTTCAGTGCTTCCGAGTACTTCGCAATCGCAGCCGCGTGATCTACGAACGCATTGATGCGTGCCTCCCACACCAGCTTCTCGATGAGAGGAATTCCATCAAGTACGCTGAGTCTCTCAAGTGCCTTGTCGCAGTGCATCTTGACCTCGGAGTCTTTGCCGAGTCGCTGGTGCACCAGTGCACATACCCAGTGAATAAGTAGAGTCGATAAGATCGCGTCGCCTTCTTGATCTTTCGCGATACGTAGGCCCGTTTCCAGCAGACGAAGTGCCCCACGCAAGCGAGTCTCTTCATCCGCTGACTCGTCAAGAAGAGCACTCTTGTACATGCGCATGGCCGCGTGAGTGTACGAGTCTGGATTCCAAGGCTCAGCTCGTACAAGTTTCATGGATGACGACTTCTCACCCGTCTGGAGAGCTGCATCACCGGCGAGCAGTGACTTTAGCGAGGACATCCACAATGCATCTCCGATGACCACAGGTTCTCGCTTGCGAGATGTTAGCGCGGCAGGGTCACAGACGTCCACCAGAGCTAAATTGCGGTGAGTGTCGAGCAGCGAAACAACGGTCTTAGAGCCAGCCTCTGGCTCTAAGCCAATCAAAGAGATGAACTTGTTGAGCGAGCCGATAGCACGATCGAAAGCCTCAACAGCCTGTAACTCTTGAGCACTGACTGTCCCTGCAGTGATGCGCTCCGTGACCACTGCCAAGGCACTTTCAGCGAGACTAAGCGCTTCAGCATTGTGGGCGGGCACGACGAGTGCACACAGAGCCAATACAAAGCTGGCGATGGCACCCTGCTGCTCGCTTGGCTTAGTAGAGACAGATTCGAGAGCGGCTCGCGCCGATGTCAAGGCACCTAGGCCGTTCGATGCAAAGTATAGGCGTTGAGCCTCGAGTGCGTGGCGACCGACAGATTTACCCGAAAAAACTTTCAGGATATCGTTGAACGCCTCGTTGGGATCACCGTGGCTGTTGACAAGCTTTACTGCCGTGATAATGGCACGGTTACGTGCCGCTCGTTCGTTCGTGCTGCTTTCAAGATCTTGTTCACACTTGGAAGATGCAGCCACTGCCTGGTTGAAATGACCAAGCTTGGATTGGACCGTGCTCAGCAGCATCCAAGCAAGCGGGTCTTCTGACTCACGCTCAAGATACTTCTTGATCGCAAACAAGAGGAATTCAAATGATGGCATCTCGTCCTTTTCTTCACCGATCGCATCGTGCAGCGAGATAATCGTCGACAGCACAACACCTTGAAGGGCGTCTAAATGGTTGCCCATTTCAAGAGCACACAAAAAAGCTTCACGCGCCTTGCGATGGTCTTTCCTATTCTTTTGGCTCAGGTAGATCATGCCGTAGCCGATCCACATCGCTGGGTTGTTCGTGTTGACACTTTGAAGGTGAAGGAAGGCGTTTCGTGCGAGATCAGCTGCGCGCGAGTCGTCACACCGCTGATGAACATACAACATACCAAGATTTGCCCATGCCGCGTCGATATTGCTCGATTGGATTGCGCGAGTCCACGCAAACTGCTTTGCCAGCGGATGCTTCAAAACAACGCCAAGGGCATTCCACGCGAGAGAGAACGCTTCGTCGTATTCGAGAGCCTTGCGAAGGTGGAAGCGGGCGTCCTCGAAGTATTGGACGCTTTCACGAACCGAACCTTCGTCGTTGTGCAATGCGAAGGCATTGAAGTGCTTGCCTCTGATGCTGTAAAGTGCACGCGCTTGGTACCAGCAGTTCACACCAATGTCGTAGTGGGCCTGGGCTAAACTCACAGACGAATCCTTGGGCACAGCACTGATCACCTGGGTGTACGCTTTACGACCCAGCGCAATAAAATCCACCCAACCCTCCGAGGCAAAGTCGAGCGGGGACAAATAAAAAGCAAAGCTGTGAATATCGCCGAGAAGCTTGAGCGCCGGTACAGCCGTGATTTCGTTCGTCACTGGCTCGAGAAGAGCAGAAGCCTTCTTGATATTTGCCGCGGCACGTCCATACAGACCTTCACCGTTAAAGTACTTCGCTTGCTCATACAGAAGCTCAGCGTGGACAGTCGAGATGACGTCTTTTGGTGCTTCACGGGTGTCATCACTCGCTTGTTCGATTCGCACAATTGCATCGTCGAACTGATGGAGACTACCTTCGATACGAGCAAGCTCCACGAGGACACACCAACCAGTCTCACCTAACTCAATGGCTCGCAGGTACGATCTCTGCGCAGCAACAAGCTTGCCGAAGTGGCGGTAGACATGTCCCATCGCCACCCAGTAGGTGGTGCTGAGCGGATCATTACGCAGCACAAGATGTAGCTTGCTAACGGCCTCTTCATCGTCTTGGTCAACAAGATACTGAGCAAGACGAAGCAGAGCCCAAGTTGGAGCGCTTTCAGGTGCAGAAGTGAGATTCTGCCACAGCTTGACGTTCAACTCGTTCTTGCCTTGTTGCTCGTACACCTGACTGAGTGCAACGCCTGCCATCTCGTTCAGCGGTGCTAATGCGAGCGCTTTCAAGAAGCATTTCTCGGCACGAACGATATCGTTTGCGACCTCTTTATACCACGTGCCTAGCCATGCAAAAACTTCGCCATCACTTGGAGCAAGTTTTGCGGCCTGGAGAAGGCTGCCAAAACATGCGGCCTTGTCCGAGCGGAATGGCTCACCCAGATACCAGTAGACAATCGCCAGACGCTTCAGGGCCCGAGCACGCTCCAAGTTGCTCAACAATTTGGGGTGATTTTCGAGGATAAGAGTCTTGGATGTCTCTTTGTCGTCCAGCAGATACTTGGCCCACGCTATAGAACACTTGAGTGATGCGAGTTGATCATTTGCCATGTCACTTTGTTGTTCAGCCTCATCCATGAACTTGAGAGCTTCCTCAGGACGGTTCTTTGAACACAGCAGTTCTCCAGCTCCGATGCTAGCTGCAACCATCGAATCCGCATCGCCAGCACCGCGAGCAGAGGTGATAACATCTTGGTATGCCTCCAGACTTGCTTCAAACGCGCCTGCCAGATCGTGGGCTTGAGCTCGAAGAAGCTGCAACTTGACATCAGAGTAGACTGAAGGTTTGAGGGCGGCACTTCCGAGCAAGTTCACCTTCTCGGCTGCAACTTCTTGAGCCTTTCGTAGACGTGCAAGACAGCTTTCAACGTCCCGAGCCTTGAGAGCAGCCAACGCCAACTCCATCTGAGCGCGCACACAAAGAGATCCCTCGTGAAAAGAAGATGCAGAGCAGTTCGCAAGACCTTCAGCAATCAAATCACGAGCCTTGAACAACAGCACCAACCCGTGTATCAATTCAACTGCATGCGCATCCAAATCGGACGTGCTTTCACCCACCTTGTGCGGCTCGCTCTCCAGTATCGAGAATCCTTGAAACATGAGACTAACTGCACTTTTCGGGAATTTCTCACTCAAGGTTGAAGCAATCGCAATGGCCCGGTCGTTGTCGATCGCTGCAAACATGCACAGAGACAGTTCTTAGTCAAGTTGGGGTCTGACCCGTTCACACAGTATCCACATACGAGAATCGCCATCCTCGCTACGCAATAGCAAGTACTCTGCAGCCAACTTGGACGCCGGGAACCACTCCATCAGCGAGCACGTCAATGTGTCCAGCTTCTTGAGTTCGGTTTGCTTTGTCTTGTCTCCTTTGGCCGTCTTCACCTGATTGAGTTGATGGCGGAAGAACATTGCGAGTGCGACGTCCGTCTTACCACGCAGATTCTCAGTCTCCGGCGACGTGTCGGCCCAATTCCACCGCCGTGCAACCACCGAAAACTGGGCCTCCAACGTTTCCATCGAGACGCCGGATGACTTCGCATCCGATAACGCAAATGCTGGAAGCTACGGACACGAGAAGTGTTATAAACCCATCCCTCGTCAAATGATGTGGTACGAGCTCGTACCTGAATCAGATCTATCAGCGTCAACCAGATCACAAGCGAGGATGGTAATTCTTCGTTGGGCTCTGTATCAACCGAGAGCCCCTGCTGCTCGTCCACGAGTGTGTACCACGCGTCAAATGCCTGCACACAGCGGACACTATTGAGCAGCCGACCAGATTGCCATACGACCATCCAACTTCCCCAGCCTCGCACCGTTCCATACATCTTGAGGCTCGTCGCGGTTGTCGCCAGCTCCGCGATCCACTTCTGACTTGGCTTGACCTTGTTCCCACTATAGCATCACGAGGCCGTCAGCACTCGCCCAACGTGCCCACACATTGCGACCCACACTTTTCACCTGCGGAACACGCCAATCAGCTTCTCCAGCACCTCGATCTTCTTGGCCGCGTCGCCCGTCGCGTCATACAAATCCACGAGGTGCTACATCCCCACAGTTCCCTAGTTCAACACCCCACATTCCAGCCCCATCCACGCATGGCCCTCCTCCTCACCTTCCATGGCGCCGGCAGCTCCGGCTTGAGATCCGCCGCACGCCGCAGTGCCGTCTCCGCGTCCTCATACTAAAATACTCACACCACCATCAGCCATGTCCCATCCAGCGATTTTGGTCGCGAGATTTTTTTTTTCTTTACCAGTTGGAGGTGGAGACTCGCGACGCCGACGCACATGAGCGCGGGAAAGTTGCTGGCGCTAAACTGCGACACGCGCCGCGCCGCATCCAGCGCCTTCTCGTACTGCTCGTTCTTGAGGAACGCGCTCGCCTCCTCCATCATCTGCTTGAGCATCGCGCCCGACATTTTGTCGATTGAAAAAATGGGGGGGAATAGTGACCGACAAGATACGGCCACTGTAACGAGGGTTTCCGCTTCGAATAGAAGACTCAGAGGGGCTGCTTCAACGGGCAGGTGGATGGCAAATTATTGACCAGGAACCAAGATGCGGGGGCTCCATAGGTTTGCGTTCATGGGGATACTGGCCGCATTGAGTGGTGCGTCGGTGCATGGCGTGGAGCAGACGAGACGGCCGACGCCGCCCGCGGTGCTGTGGTATGCGCCGTTCCTGAGCGGCGGCGGGTACTGCAGCGAGGCGCATTCGTATGTCGAGGCGATCGACTGGGCGATTCAGGCACGCCGCGACGCCGAGGCCCACGAGCTGCAGGACCAACCGACGAGTGGAGAGGCAAATTCCCATACGGCACGCGATGGCTCAGATGATGCAACGCCAAAGCGGCTGCAGGACGAGCGGCCGTTTCGCTTGTTCGTCACGCAGCACGGCGACTCGTACAACGCCGTGTTCATTCGCGACCTGCCCGACGCGATGCACGAGCTGCTCGAGGAGGTAGCAATACACTCATACCATTGCGAGTGTGTGTGTGTGGGTGGTAGTGTAACGGACGGATCGGGCTTGTTCTTTTCTGTAGCACTGGATCGAAGAGCGCGATTTTTACTGGCGGCTGAAGAATACCCCAGTCGCACTCGCGGTGTGTCACTCGGAGCCCGGGGCGTGGTACCCAGCCCACTACAAGACCTCGCGGTGTCCGCCGCCTGAGGCACAGTACGCTGTCGGCCGCACGATGTTTGAGACCGACCGTGTGCCCGCGGGCTGGACCGACCGCATGAACAAGATGAACGAGATTTGGGTGCCGACCAAGTTTCAAAAAAAGATCTTTGTCGACGACGGCGTCCGTGCCGATGCGGTTCATGTCCTCCCGGAAGCCGTTGATGTCCACTTCTTTGATCCAGCAAGTGTGGAGCAGCCGTACGATCTCGCGTCCGAGATTGCCCACGCCGCGATCACGGAGAAGACGACCGTGTTCCTGTCTGTGTTCAAATGGGAAGAGCGAAAAGGCTGGCAAGTGCTTCTACGAGCGTATTTTGCCGCTTTCTTGGCAAGCGACGACGTCGTGTTGGTGATTCTCACGAATGCGTACCATGGGGCGTCCGAGTCAGCGACGGATTTCATGGGGATCATCGCAGAGTTTGCGCTCGCCGAGTTCAAGAAACCACTGAGCGAGTTGCCGCTCGTGCATGTACTGCCACCACAGCTCCCGCAGCAGCAACTGCCGTCGCTGTACAAGGCTGCGACCTCGTTTGTGTTGCCCTCGCGGGGCGAAGGCTGGGGCCGACCCCACGTGGAGGCAATGGCAATGGGCTTGCCGGTCATCGCGACATTCTGGAGCGGCACAACCGAATACATGACAGAGGACAACTCGTACCCACTCAGAATCGATGGGCTGGTTGAGGTACGATCTTAGCATGCATTCCTTGCTTCTGTAGGTGTCACCTACTGACAGTCGTGGTACTTCTAGATTCAAGATGGCGCGTTCCGTGGTCACAAGTGGGCAGAGCCCTCGGTCTCGCATCTCATCGAGTTGCTCCAGCAAGTGCATCGATTCCCAGCGGAAGCTCATGAGAAGGGCAGACGGGCACGCAAAGATATGGTGGCCAACTACGCTCCGGAAGTCATCGGTAAAGTGCTGATCGCACACATCGAACGAGTCCTCGGTATCGTCGAGCAAGACAGAACGATGCGCCAATCGGATCATGACGATGAGACTCACGACGAGCTCTAACGAGGAAGAAGAAACCTAGCTTGGCTGCGAGGCAGCGATGTAAAAACCAATTTTGGACAGGAGGTGGTCGTTTTTGTGAATCACGTCCAATAGCGTCGTGGACGATGATCAAGTGCATGCAAGGACCAGTAAGAAGATCTGCGAGGGACGGTTTCAAGGTTTCGTTGAGATTACGGAGTCGGTTGGGGGTGGCTGGATGGTTCGCTCTTGGGGACTATTTCTTAAGTGGCGTACTGCTTGGTCCACTCCTGCGCCGTCTGCTGGAACGCGTCCTTGTCGCTCTGCAACTGCTTGGCGATCTCCGGCTCGAGCGGGTTGTCCATGTTGGGCGTCGACAGGATCTGCTTGATGGCCGTGAGACAGTACAGCACATTCAACGTCGGCGTCCAGTTCTGAAAAGCGACTAAATAGTTAGTGACGAGTAAATCGATGCATGGGACCGATATCCTCCCGCACCTCGTTAAACATGTCGGCGCAGATCTCGCCGCTGCTGGTCTTAATGTTCGGGTGGTAGACCTTGGTAAGGAACTTGATCTATGGGGATTCAGCACATTCGTTAGGTCCGTATGGGAAGGGAACGCGGCGGAGGGGTCGTACCTTGGGGGCCTTGAACGGGTACTCTGTCGGGAACTGCAAGTCGAGACTAAAGACGCCACCCGAGTACGGCGAATCCTCCTATCCAAATCACCACTACGTGGTTAGTCCTCTTTCGCTATCAGCCCGTTCTTTGAAAAAACAGCAACGCACCGGTCCGGCGACCATGGCGTTCCAGTGCATGAGGTCGTCATCGACGGCGCTCACGGTGCACCACTCGGGCGCGTTCTTCTCAAACTCGGCCAGTTCCTATCGCGAGACCACGCCATGCAGTTAGACTTTAA
>JAADVY010000612.1:0-14375 GCA_023336035.1 Pythium plurisporium
ACGGCGGCATGGAGCTCGGCAAGGCTGGCATCGCTCATCACGGCTTTGATGTCCACTGTGGCGCCCTCATCGTTTACCAGGCGCAGGTGAAGTGTCTTCATCGCTTCAGGATCTATCCAGACAGCTCGTAAAGTCGGAGAACAACTGAAGAATGAGGCTAGCAGCGCCAGGCGTGGTCGGGACTGGGTCACACAGTCAAATCCAGAACAGTTGGGGACGCCGCACACGCGGTGAAAGCAGCGTGCGAGTCAAAAGCAGAATGAAAAGCGCCCGTCCCGTCGACAGAGAACGCGACGTCCACCCAGCGTCGAGGTAGAGAGATGGTGTCAACTGGCTGCTTGAAGGTTGCACAAAGTGGATCTCATGCATCCAAATGGCAACGTTCGCCCCCCACTGCGCGCCTCGCCCTTCGAAAAAAATTTGCTCTTCCTTCAACCGCGGATGCGCACAGAAGCTTGGGCAGCTGCGTGTTTGATGCGCTCGGCGGCTCCCTTTCCACCGTGCATGTGAAAGCTTCACGCTCGGACGCCCCGTCCCATCTTTGTCGATTTCCTGATTCCATGTTTTTGTTTACTTGAGAGAGGTGCGGGTCACGACAATTGGCATGCCCAATGTGGACCACAGCGTCGCGCACGTCACAAAGGAGAGATGGGTTCACATTTACTCTCCGTTCTGGGTGGGCTCGACAGTCCAGGTCTGTTGGTACCTGTCACTGCGATCTCGGCGTGATGGTTGGTTCTCATCTTCAAGATTCGGAAATGCAATCGCGATGCCGTGCCACTTAAACTCTGCGACGAGTCGTGAGCGGCGAAACGAGTGGAGGCGAGAAAGGCTTCCTCAGAAAGCAGCATCCTCAGCCTTCATGATCCTCGGTAGGCTTCGGCTTTGGTCTTGGCCGTCCACTTCGCTGACATTCGAAGCGACTCCTTCCTTAGCAAGCTGGCGGTCGGCACCAAACCTATTACTATGCAGCCGAGTACAATCGACAGTGCGAACAGCGGTCATCCACCGTTCAGAAGTCTATGCTCCAGCCCACGTGGTTTGGAACGACGTGATGAGCAAGCTATTGTGAACACAGCCGACACTAGGTGCTCCCCAGATCTGACATCCGCCCGTGTCGGCATCCACTTTAGGTCGCGTTGCTGCCGATGCCTCGCGCGTTCTCTCTCACATACAATTCGTCGCTTGGCTTTTTTTTCAGCTCCACGCCGTCAGCGCGCGGAAAACTCGACACACAGGTGATCGCTCCATTCACCCAACTGCCCACGAACAGGACGACAGCCCTCGGTCATCGGCAGCACCCGTTAAATGCACTTTCTATCAGTTGACCCACGAGCGACGCGTACATCTTGCCGTCGACTTGGTGTTGCCGTCAAACGTGACGCACAGAAAGCCGTCTACTACACGAGGCACAAAATGGAGCCACCCCATAATTCCATCGGGTACGATCCATGAGTCCTCACGCAAACGCATGCACAGCCGACGGACTTGTCTGCTCTAGGTGCAATGGATAGTAAGGACGCGATTGTGTGGAGTTGGATCTTGTCCCACAGCTGCCGGACGGACTGGCGATTGCAGAGCAGCAGGTGAGCGGTTGCATGTGGCGGCTCGACGCCCGAATGCTGAAGGTAGTTGGAGGGGATGCAAACGACTTGTTCGTTGGTCTCAATCGGCGGGTATTCGCCTTCTTCGGTCGTCCACGCGAGTTGCAATGTCCACTCGGAACTGGCCACGTCTGCAATGATCGGTGCGGAGTCGCTTTCCGCGAGAGGCCGATCCATCGTTCCCGAGGCGGTTTTTCGTACGTCAGCCTCACGCGGAGCAACGAGATTTGCGAGGACTTGATGCTCTCAATCTGGAGTCTCTTGACGAACTGGGGCTCACGACGGGAAGACGGACCATCGAAAGGAGAGTCTTGTTAGCATGACCACGGGAGGCAGCATTTTCAGGTGGTCGGGCATGTGGTTGGTTCTATAGTGCCACCTCGTTCGAGTGCTGTACTGTACATACAGTATTGTTACTTCAGAAGATTGGGGGGCTTCTATTCGTGTCTGACCGTGCGTGACCACGTCCATGATGTCACAAAGTGCACGTGACCCAGAGTTCCCTTCGAGGGATTCTCGGTCACAAGTTGTGTGACTCACAACCCCAAGTCAGAAAGTGAGGGAGAAGGAGATGGGGAGCAAGCCCAACCCCACACCAACAGTCCACAGCTCAGCTGCGGAAGCCACGGCGCGGGTCAATCCTACAGTTTGTTTTTGCTGTCGACGAAGCTTCGGATTTGGTGCATCCACAACGCATTGTGGATGAAAGAAAGCTCTTCCTTTCGGGAAAAAATTAACACGTCCACGCCAGTCGACGTCTCGGTTAGACTCCAAGTGATACGGATCGTGAGGAGACCAGCACTGTAGTTTGACCCGAACGCAACGAGCCTAAGCACAGAGGCTTGCGGACGGATGGAGGCAGTGGGCGAGGGCCCGTGGGCGAGCAGGACGCGATGTCGAGCTGATGATCATGGTCTCGCCAAGGGGGAGAGAGCGAGCAGCAACGAGGAGATGCGCGTGCCATGGCCTGGCCATGCAGCGTGCAGGTTCCGATTTGGGCCACCTGTTGGTCTCCGAGGCCTTTGTTACACCTCTCCAAATCGATACCTACCTCTAACACCCAATGCATGTGTCGAATGGAACGCCATTATCGTTACTTCAGAGCCATCACCCACCTTCCACAACGTATACTGGTCCCTCCCCCAGCTGATCCGCCGGACATAGGAACGTCGCCTCGCCTGATCTTCCTATTCATCCCTCCTATGTCATGGGCACCAAAGAACCGAAGAGGGGGAAGTTCCCATCAGTCCGCAACAAGCCGCCTCGCTCCGAAGCCCCCTTACCCAAGAATGGCCGGTGCAGCAGCGGCGCCCGCGGCGCAGCCGCAGACCAACGCCGGCGCGTACGCCAAAAGCGCCGTGTTCTCGATGATCTCGCTCACGCTCGCCACGTCGATGGCCAAGTGGTTCACGGGCCAGGAGGACTACATCGCCTGCTCGGTCAACGTCAACGACAACTCGTGGATCGGCACGCGGTACCAGTCGCTGCGGTACTTTGACCCGAAGGACACGTCCCACGAGACGCAGTACGTCGCGATGCGCGACGGCGTGGACCTCGCGGTGGATACGTACATCGCCACGTACCTCAAGACCCACGACGAGAAAGTGCCGACCGTGCTGTACTACACGCGCCACGGCCGTGGCTACCAGGTCGACTTCCCGTTCAACGTGTTCACGCAGTACGAGAAGAAGTTTACGAACCCACGCACGAACGTGTACGTGCAGCGCTTTGTCTCGAACGGCTACGCGTGGGTCAGCGTCGACGTGCGCGGCACGGGCGCGTCGGCCGGTGCGAAGAAGCATGACTTTTCGGACGATGAAGTGAACGATGGCTACGATATCATTGAGTGGATCACCAAGCAGCCGTGGTCCAACGGCCACGTGTCGGCACTTGGCCACGGCTTTGATGGTGTCGGCGCGCTCGTGCTCGCGGCCTCGCAGCACCCGGCACTGAAGGCCATCTCGCTCAACGGTGCGCCCGTGGATATCTTCAACGGTGCGTTCTTCCCGGGTGGTGTCATGAACGAGAAGGCCCTCAAGGACTACTCGTCGTTCACGTACGACACGGACCGCCAGATCCGCTGGCGCGAGATCCCGGCGCTCAAGGCCCGCATCATGATGAAGCACTTTGGCGGTAACGTGTACCGCGTCGACGACGACGAGGACAAGTTCCAGCGCTACATTGCGCAGCACAGCAACAACCCGAACCTCATCGAGGAGGTGGAGAACGTGCACTTCCGTGACGACAAGCTCAAGAACGTTGGTGTCACGGTCGCCGAGCTCGACACGATCCGTCTGTTGGGCAAGATCGCGTCCTCGGGCGTTGCGATTCACGCGTTTGGTGGCTACTACGACATGGGTGTTGCTCGCTCGTCGATCTTGCTGTTCCAGTACCTGACCAACACGCTCGATGCTGACACGGCCGCTCTCTTGCCGCCGCTTCCGGAGGGAACCATCACGGACCCGCGTCACCACCGTCTCTCGCTTGGCCCGTGGAGCCACGCCGGTGTGGACAACGCCGACCCGTTCGCGCAGTCAAAGCAGAAGTGCTTCTGGCACTTGGACGAGATCTCGCGCTACTTTGATTACCACATGTACCCGAACCGCCGAAAGATCGCCACGCTTGACGAGGAGGAGCCGATTCACTACTTCTCGGTGGTGCACAACCGCTGGAAGACGAGTCTCACGTGGCCGCCGTCGTACCTGAGCGACCAGAAGTTCTACCTCGGCTCGAACAACACGCTTGTCGAGGTGAACACGCCCGAGGGCGAGGTCACACGCAACGTGACGTTCAACCCGAAGTACGACGTGCTCACGCGTTGGGACATGATCGCGCACCTCTTCGGTAGCCGCCCGTACTACTACCACGACCGCGCGCCAATGGAGGACCAGTACGCGACGTTCCTCACCCCCGAGAACAAGAACCTCATGGAGATCACCGGTGAGGTTGAGCTGCGTGTGTTCTTCTCCGTGGACAAGCCGGCGGTGAACCTTGTTGCGTACTTGGAAGATGTCGATTACTCGCCACCGTTCCCGAACGAGAACAAGCGCCGCGGTATCACGTACATCACGGAGGCGCTGCTCAACCCGATCCACAAGACAGTGCGTCCAGACTCGTCGGTGCACTCGTTCACCAAGAAGGACTCGCGTGTGATCGAGGCCGGCAAGGTGTACGAGGCGGTGCTCAAGTTCCAGCCGATCTCGTACCTCGTCAAGCGTCACCACCAGCTGCGTGTGTCGATCGGTGTGGCCTCCCCTAAGGACTTTGGTGCTGCCGGTCCGGAGGAGGCGACCAAGCTCACGATCCACTACGGTGGCGACTACCCGTCGTCGATCACGTTCCCGCAGTTCGCGGGTCTCTTTGATGCGAATGTCGTCCCGAAGGAGGAGGCCAAGCCCACCGACCCGATCCTCGACGTGACGCCCGCCACTGAGACCGAGAGCGAGTCCACCGAGGAGGTCGACGAGTTTGCCGAGGAGGAAGAGGCCGAGAAGAACGAGAAGGAGGAGCTGTAAGCTCGCAGTCGCAGTCCGAACAGAGCATGTGATCGAGAGATGGGTCCGTGTGTGCCTCATAATTTGATTGTCAATAGATTTGAGAAATATTGAGATGTCGTACTATGCATTCATTGGTCACATTGCGTTTTCATTGACTCTGATTGGCTGTGTTTTGGCCAACAGAATCCTGTCGATAGCGAAAGTGGTCTCATCTTCGTCGACAGAGCGCGTCGACGCAAACGCCATCCAATCAATTCCCAGCAAAACTACTTTCCGCCAATAAAAATCGTCTAAACGTCATCATCAACTTCCCGCACAGCCAATCAGCGTCGATCATTTTCTTCTGATGGACGTGGGCCAAGTCCCAAGTCCGATGGCCTCTTCCGTATCGCCCCCTATCTTTCCGTCGTGTTGAAGATCGCACGCGCACACGACACCGTTGATGCGGCCACCGCGGTGTGCCCTCTTCTTCACTATGCGTCTAAGTTCTTGGACTCCCCACAGTGGGCTTCCGTTCCCAACACTCGCACTGCGTCGCCGACCACGACGTCAACGAATGGATCCTTTTCATGTGGTCCACATGAGCAAGATCCAACCTTCAACGCGCCACATCGCCTCGCCGCGTCCGCTCTGCGTCCACGCTCGTCCACACATTCATCATCCCTCCTCGTCGGCGGCGTTCCGTCGGTGAGGTTTGGCTTGGTGTGTGCCATTCCCCAACTGGAGATCTTCGGCCCACCCACCAAGCCCTTCCAGCCTCCATGGTCAACTACCTCTCGTCCATCTCGAAGCTCGCCAAGCGCGTGAACCGCGTGCTCGTGGTCGGCACGGCCGAGTCGCTCAAGCAGCAGGCCGTGTCGGCCTCGTTTCTCCAGGAAACGCTCGCCAAGGCCGCGGCCACCAGCGGCAACGCCGTCGCGTTTGGCGCGGCATCGCCCAACAGCGTGCTGCTCGCCCACGCGGCCGCGACGCTCAGCCCGACGACCGACAACGGCGCGTCCGCCCAGGTGCTGCTGCTCCGCGACGGCGCGAGCGACGACGCGTTCCACGTCACGCTGTTCGCCGTGCCCACGCTCGTGTCGCGCAGCAACTCGCCTGCTCGTCCGCACGCGATCCACGCGTTTGTGAAAAACAACCGCGCGTTGCTGACCAAGAAAACCGCAAGCGACGAGGACTCGACCGACGCGAGCGACGAGGTCGCGTTGGTCGTGTTGGCGCTGCCCAACCACGAGGACACGTGGTTTGCGGCCGGTGCGGCCGTCGCGCGTGCGGGCCACCACTACCTCCACAAGGGCAAGAAGACCAGCGGACTGCTGCCGGAAAGTGCCGACCACGACGTGGCCGTGACGCCCGACAATCTGGCCGTCGTGTTCGAGCAGCCCGTCGCGGACGTGGACCTCGCGCTGCTGCAGTCCACGGCCGACGGCATCCAACTCGCGACGCGGCTCACGGACGCGCCGCCGAACGAGCTCCACTCGGACGCGTTCATCGCCGAGGCGCGTCGCGTCGCCAAGCGCACCAACTCGAAGATCACGGTGATCCAGGGCGAGCAGCTGCGCGAGCACGGACTTGGTGGCATCTACGGCGTCGGCAAGGCCGCCGAGCACAAGCCGGCGCTTGTGATTCTGAGCCACTACCCGGCTGGCACGTCCGAGACGACCAAGGGCGTGGCTCTTGTGGGCAAGGGCATCGTGTACGACACGGGCGGACTGTCGATCAAGACGGGCGGTTTCATGGTCGGCATGAAGCGTGACATGGGCGGTGCCGCGGGTCTGCTCGCGGCGTTCCAGGCCGCTGTGCTCGGCAAGAACACGACCGACAAGACCCCGCTCCACGCGCTGCTGTGCATTGCCGAGAACTCGGTGGGTCCGCTCGCGACGCGTCCGGACGACGTCCACACGTTCTACTCGGGCAAGACCGTCGAGGTGAACAACACGGACGCCGAGGGCCGTCTCGTGCTCGCGGACGGTGTCGCGTACGCTGTCAAGCACCTCCACCCCAAGGTGCTCGTCGACATGGCGACGCTCACCGGCGCGCAGGGCATCGCCACGGGCATGAAGATCGCTGCGATCTACACGAATGACGACGACCTCGAGCGGTTCGCGGTCAAGGCCGGCAAGCTCTCGGGCGATCTCGTGCACCCAGTGCCGTACGCTCCTGAGTTCTTCCGTGCCGAGTTCAAGAGCACGGTCGCGGACATGAAGAACTCGGTCAAGAACCGCACGAATGCGCAGGTCTCGTGCGCCGGCCAGTTCATCGGCAACCACCTCGGCGAGTACGAGAGCAACGGCAAGTGGCTCCACGTGGACATGGCCTACCCGGTCAAGACCGACGACGACGAGCGTGCGACGGGCTTTGGTGTCGCGCTCATCCAGTCGCTGCTCAAGCAGGTGGACCAGGCCGGCTGGTAAAGGCCGCACTGCCTTCTTGTACGGTACGCTGTGTGCAAAAGCGAATAACAACAAAAATGTGAACTGTGGTGAGATCTGTATGTCTATCTGTCTGTGGGCAACTGCTATCGCGACTGGAGTGTGCGCAGGGTCTCCGCGAGCTCCTCGGCGGCTTGTGCGTACAGCTCTCGAGCGGATTGCAGTTGTGACGAGTCGGACGACAGCGCGTCGCCGGCTCCGCGAACCAAGACCTCGACCGCACGGAGCCGCAGGGCAAGCAAACACGGCGAAGACGTTCCCGACGCTGGTCGCCTCGAGGAGCTTGACGCCTGCCCACGAGTGATCGCGATCTGAACGTCAAAGCTACGCTCTTGTTGTTGTGTCCACGCACGCCTCGTTTGTTCCAGTTGCTCGTCAAGGCGTCGACGCTCGTCGTCGTGTTGGTTCGTGCTTGGAATCCGGACCCCATCACCCACTTGATTGTGGCGCGGAGCCCCGGGGCGTTGAGATTTGCTCAAGCGAAGCGCGCTACTCACGCCAAAATCCGTCTGTCACCCGAAACCACCAGGTGAGGGAAGGAAGAAGTCGCGGATCGACGAAAACGGCGGGAAAGCGAGGCTTACATGGGGCAGCGTGAGGTGGTCGAGCGGATCCTCGCGGGTCTCGACTGGCACGAGCGACGCGAGAACTTGTCGCGGACGCTCCCCGGAGCGAGACATCGGCACAAGCAAACCCGCACGCTTGACGCTCCAACGGCGACTGCACTCGGTGTGCTATTCATGGCCCGCACCGGCTTGCCCCAAGCGTCTCACTTGATGTAAATCGAACACGTGACACCGATGTTGGTCACGGCACAGCCAACGAAGAGACCCATCAAGAACCGCTTGAGCTCGGGACTCGTACGCAATGGGATGCCATTCACCACCTCACATAGACAGCACAGCGTGTCGACGGCTAGCTCAACTGCAACTTGAAGAAGCACGAGTTCGAGTCGTTGGAGACGGTTAATATTTTGCTGCACAGGCCACGAGTATCGAGGATGGCCCTCGAGAAAGTAAAAGATTGCAAGCGAGCAGCCGATCGCAATGTACTCGGAGCACATGTCGGCATGGATCTCTGCGGCTGTGAACTGTAGCAAAAGCTGCGCGGGCATGCCACTACCCAGTCGCGACGGTCGGTGTTGTCTGAAACTGCGGTGACCTGTCCGCTTTTGAGACACCACGCGATGTGACGCACCACTCGGTTGTGATCTTTTGGGGTGGACAACGAATGGAGTGATCACTGTCGTCGCGACGGGCTTCCGCTCAACCTCTCGGCGCACGCGCCAGATTTTGAGGATGCGGAATAGCGGTTCGATGAGCGCGAGTACGACGACACTGGTAGTGGAGACGTTTCCCGTGACGCGGAGCAATGCGATTCGCACTTGGGTACCGATCATCACCGTGGGGACCGCCGTGACCACGTACAGGACACGTACGTGGATTTTCTGCTTCCGACCAACAGCCCAGAAGAGCATCTTCATAATCAGCATCCGAAACAAGAGCGACGACACGCTGAACACGACAAAAGTGTTTTGATCTTCAAGCTTGAGACGACTCGAGAGATGGATGTACACGGAGGCGACGTAGACCGACGCGAGGAAGCCAATGTTGACGAAGTACGCTTTCCAAATTCGCTTCCAATGCGGTGCAGAACTGGTAGGTGGTCGCGTTGTCCCCTCGACTGTCTCAGTTCGATATACGGTGCGTGCCGTGACGCTGAGCGCGGCCATAAAGTACTGGACGAAAAGCGCGCTCGGATAAAAATGCACGAGGTATGGCCGCCATCGCTCGCTGAGCCGCCCGCTCGCAATGCTGATCCCGAAAATGATGGCGCCTGATACGACGAGATGCCAATGGCCGCGTTGCAGTAGCCGTCCAAACCAGAAGAGTTGCGAGGCCTCTCGTTCAGGCTGCTTGATCCACCGGTGCTTGCCGAGCGGGATGCTGTACCCTAGTGCGATGGACACCGAGAAGAAGAAGTGCAAGTACGCCATGTGGGCCGCAATAAACTCGGCGCGAGTCTGATGGGCAGGCGATTTGCCGGTCCAGAAGAAGCCCAGCGAGTAGACAAGCGCATTGGTGACGGCCAAGGCACTGCCCACAAGCGACTCGGTAACGACTGTCCCGACTGCACGTAGGGCTTCTTGGACGAGTCGTAGCATGGTCAAGCACGACGAAGAGAGCGTCTCACCTTGCTCGGCCAGCGACTGATCGATCGATCCCGTCAAGTCCTCAACACATTTATAGCCTCAGTCCACGCGACCAATGAAACACGAGCGAGGCAAAACGAGATCTCGTGGCATTCGGATAGCGTCAGCAAGCTGATCGGCAGCACTCACAAGCAGCCGGACGAACTGCACCGCCTCCCAAGTAATACTCAATCTACACTGCAATAATGAGGGTGCTTCGCTCGTCTCGGACTATCACGACTGCGATGCCACTTGATGGACTGTTGCCTTCCAGACGGCATGCCGTAACACAGTGCCGAAATGGGAATACGCCATACTTGCTTGACGGACATTGTTTCCACTTCTACTCAGAGGAAGGTGTAGAGTGGATTCATGACTGCTCCGACCACGTTGACCGCCTGACCACGTAGAGTGCTTGCCAGGCCACGTCGAAGAACCATGGTGCCCGAATGTGTCGAGTGGAAGATGGCCAGCAGTTGATCGAAGAGCGGAGTCATTCAAAGAAATCGCCGACTCGAGTACGTCCGATGGTTTAGGTCCAACCTGATGTTTCGGATTGGCGAAGGTAGAACGAGCAGCACAGCACAATGTTCGTGATGGCACATCCCGTGAAAAGCGCCGAGAGGAAGCCAGTCATCCCAGCCGCGGGTTTGAGTGGGATCCCGTTGACGAGCTCCACCACAGAGCACAGGAAATCGACGGCGATCTCGACGACGAGCTGAATCAAGACGAGCTCGACGCGGCTCGCGGTCGTTTGCCCTGTGTTGCTGCCTTGTTGGACGTTCCACTGGAACTTGGGATTGCCTTCTAGGCAGTAGTAGATCGACATGGAGCACGCGATGGCGATGTACTCGGAGCACATGTCGGCGTGAATCTCGGCGGCCGTGAACTGCAAGAGTCGTTTCGTCCAGCGCGAGGTTTCCGAGACCGATTTCGTCTGTGGTTGGATTGCCGATGACGATAGAGGAACTACGGAAGCAAGTTGACCATCGGCGACGGCGTCATTGCGCAGACGAGGCTCGGACACGACCTGGCTAATGGTTGACGGGGTTGTTTTGTGCTGCACTTCGCGGCGCAGGGCCCATACTTTCAGGACACGCATCGTGGGCTCGACCAGCGCGAGGATGATGACCCCAGTGAGAGAAACGTTGGACTGCACGCGCAACAAAGCCACCCGCACTTGGGTATTGATCAACATGGTCGGCACGACCGTGACGATGTACACGACGCGAATGTGCACTTTCCTGAGCCGTAAGACAACGCTACGCGTGGCCTTGACGGTCACGACCCGTACGATCAGGGACACGAAACTGAAGAGAAAGAGCCCTTCTTGGCTCGTGAGCTGCAAGCGACTCGAGATGTGGATGTACGCGGACGCGAGGTACACGACCAGAACAAACATGATGTCTTTGCGATACGCGACCGCTAGCCGCTTCCACAAAGGCGACGCGTTGACATAGCCGATGGCGATCCCTTCGACGGTCTCGCACTGGAAAATTCTGTGGGAGGTGACGTTCAGTGCTGCCGTATAGTAGTTGGTCAGGAAGCCTGCGACGTAGAAGTGGAGTTGCAGAGATCGCAGCGATTCGCGGACGAATGTACCGGCGTAGGCGACGCTCGTCACACACGCGAGCGAGACGATGTAGTGCGGATACGACTTTTTGATGACCAACGCGGCCCAGAACCAGAACGAACGCAGTGCGTTCGGGCGGCTCGTGTGGTGGTACTGCGTCAGCGCCGAGCAATAGCCCAGCAGCATCGTCAGAGCCATAAAGAAACTCACGTAGATCATGGTCGCGACCAGAAACTCAGCGTAACTCTGGTTTCTCGGCGATTTGCCGATCCAGAAGAGGCCCTGTGGGAAGATGAGGTTTGTCGCGAGCGCGAATGCCCCGCTGATCGCCGCTTGCCGTACCATCTTGAGCACAATCAAGAGCGCGTCGATATATATCTGAAGTGAGACCATGGATGTGCGCATCTGTTGGATGGTGGGTATTACCGTCACAAACAGAGCCGAGGATCGTCTCGCATTCGCTGGTACTGTACTCGCCCGCGGTGAAGTCGGAATTGCCGACGGTGTGAGAGCGGGAACCACCATGCTCGGGCTCTCTCGAGAGCCAAGTAGTGCATTCGCTCGATGGAACGAGCTCTCCAAGCAAGTTCACGTCCTTCACGAACCACGAGAGTCTGAGTGGGAAACCAGGCTACTCGCGCTGCCAACCTGCAGACCCGAAATCAACGCGCTATGATTAGCACCGACAAACGAAATGTCCCTACTTTGCCCCTGAGCTACTGTTGAGAACAACAAGCAAATAGGCATCGTTTTTGATTGCTCTTACAACACTACCCAACACGCAAGCATCCACCGTGGCTTTTCCATACCCTTTCATTCATACTCACTTCTTCACAGCCGCACGGATGCCGACCGCGATGGCCGCGACCACCACGACAAACGCCAGCAGCTTGGCAATCCGGAATTGGCGACGCGAGAACGGGTACAGCACGACGCTCAGCACTTTTTCCGAGGCCGGCGAGTACGGCGCGTATCGCTGCGCGAGGTCGAGCAGACTGTACTTGTACATGACCGCCTTCTTGTGCGAGAACGCGTCAAAGCCCGCGCGGCCGTGGTACGCGCCATTACCCGACATGCCCACGCCACCAAACGGCAAGTGGCCGTTCGCGAGCTGCATCATCGAGTCGTTGATCACCATACTGCCCGACGTGGTCTCCGTGACCACCTTCTTCTTGTTGCTCGAGCTCGTACTGTACAAGTACAACGCCAATGGCTTGTCGCGCTTGGTCACAAACTGGATCGCCCAGTCGAGCTGGCCGGCTTGGTAATAGTAGATCGGCAGCAATGGACCAAACATCTCCTCGCTCATCACCTTGCTACCCGTGAACGCCGCGAGGTCCGTCTTGAAGTTCATCAGCGTCGGCTCAATGTACCGCTCCTTCTCGTCCGTGGTGCCGCCGCGTGTGACGCGCGCCGCATCGGCCTTGAGCACGCCCGAGAGCCGCGTGAACATGCGGTCGTTCACGATGCGTCCGTAGCAATCACTCAACTTGGGCTCGTGGCTGTAAAACTGGACGATCGTCTGCTCGATCGCCGCGACGAGCTTGTCGCCGACCCGCTCGTCCACGAGGATATAGTCCGGCCGCACGCAGGTCTGGCCGGCGTTCGTGAACGCGCCCCACGTGAGGCGCCGCGCCGCGAGCTCAATGTCCACGGTCTCGTCCACGATCGCCGGGCTCTTGCCTCCCAACTCGAGCACGGTCGGCGTGAGATGCTCGGCCGCGGCACGCGCGACGATCTTGCCCAAAAAGCAGCCACCCGTCGCGAAGATCAGATCGTACCGTTCACGCAGCATGGCCTTGGTCTCCTCGACGCCGCCGTACACGTACCGCACAAAGCGCTTGTCCATGTACTTGTCAAACAGCGAGATGAACACATTGTTCATGAACCGCGTCGTGTCGTCACCGGGCAGTCGCACGACCGCACAGTTGCCGGCCGCGAGCGCCGAGATCAGCGGCGTGAGAAGCAAGTTCACGGGGTAGTTCCACGTACCGATAATACACACGACACCGAGCGGGTCCTTGTGGATGTAGGAAAGCCCCGGCAGGTTCGCGATATTGGTGCCGACGAGTTGCGGTTTCGCCCAGTCCGCGAGGTAGTCCAAGTGGTCCTGCAGCTCGGCGATGACGATCGCGATCTCGGTCGCGAACGACTCGGTCGGGTGCTTGTGGAGATCTTTCCACAGCGCCTCGCGGAGCAGCGGACCGCCTTCGCGGAGCAGCGTCTGCAGCTGGAGAAGCAGTCGGCGCCGCTGCTGTAGGTCCCGCGTCGCGCCGGACTCGTAGGTGGCGCGTAGTTCACGCACATCGCGGGCCGTGTCCTGCGTGGTGACGTCCGGGAACGCGTCGGAAAGCGCGGCGCTGTGCATGGCGTCGTCCAAGATCGGAATGTAGTTGTGGGCGTTGGTGGGGGTGGCGGCCATGGGGAAAACAGGGCTTGCTGTTGAATCAGTAGTTGAGGGTGTGGATTGGGGTGGACGGAGAGGGAGGACTACTGAAGTAGGATCGTACGAAGATGGAACAGGAATGTTCCCTGAATGGGGGAGGGTTCCGAAGTGACCGAGGCGATGGCGGGAAGAGATCCGACCGTTGGGGCTTAAGACCAAACGACTTTCGACCCTTGTCGATACAAAGTGGTTAGACTGTGGGAGTGGAGTGCTCTATGGCTTTCCCAACGGAAAGGCTGTGGTCTCTGGTCCATATTCGATGGGGGCCATCGGGGTGTTCTCTTCCTGGCATTACGCCACGGGCAGCTGCCGCCATCACGCAGAGTTTGCGGAAGAGGGGCGTGTTTTGTCCAATCATCGTGGCGATAGACTAAACAGAACGAGGAAAGAGATGGGTACTGTACTTTTAACACTGATTCTCCGAGTCAACCTGAGCAAAAACGGGTGGTTTGGGGGGGTCGAAATCAAAAAAATATTGCGCAGAGCCATACAGATCCGCAAGCATCACTTAAGTGTATCGAACACTAATAATAATTCACTCCTGGTCGAGATTGGACACTTCGTACGCAACAAATAGCTCGCGTTGTCATGAAGCAGAGGTCGCTCCATACATCGCTCTGTTGTGCTCCCATTCT
>JAADVY010000613.1:0-14374 GCA_023336035.1 Pythium plurisporium
CCCCCCCCCCCCCCCCTCTCCCTTGTGGCAATCCAAGATGCGTGGAGGCGACTTGCGAACATTAACAAGCATGCGCTCGCGAGGATGACCAGCACGTGACGCAGTCGACTCGTGTTTGTATCTGGTTTCTTCTGTTGTCTCCGCACCGTAGTGAAGTGGGAGGCGTAGAAGAATCCCCCGGAGAGAGTCTCGGTTGGCCGATTCGCCCTTTCGCCCGTTGCGTTGTGTTGCCACTGGCAACTTGCCAGCGCAGTCAGCCCACGCGACGTGCTGGACGTCTGGCGGTCCATGGAAAAAGCTCGGAAGCCGAGGTTTCAGTTGAGAACTCAGAGTCGTTCGGAGACTCCGTGTCACGTGGGAGAAGAATGGAAGGAAAGCGTGGAAGTATCGCTGAAAGTACACAAAAGGCCAGCGCACGGCTGGCTGGCGTATGGGTAGTTGTTCTCTTGTGGCGTGGAAAAAAGACAGGGAGTACATTCACTGAAAGCAACGCTCGCCTTCTCGGCCTCCACTGAACCACGGACACCCCGTGCCTGCGAGATGATCACTTTGGCTTCTTCCACCACGCGACCACATCTCCAGTTTCGCCATCCCCACCAAGACCTTTTCACACCATGGGCGAAGTCGACGAGTCGCTCGTGGGGGCCAACATCGGCACCGTCATCGGCACGGGGCTGCTGCTCGGCATCGTCCACGTGCTCACGGGACCCGACCATCTCAGTGCCCTCATCGTGCTCAGCGCCGGCTCCTCGTGGCGCTCGTGTGAGCTCGGCATGCGCTGGGGCTTGGGCCACTCGACGGGGCTCATCATTGTGACCGCGATTTTCCTCGCCGTCGACCAGAACATCGACCTTGACTCGGTCGGCACGTACTGCGACTTTGTGGTCGGCGTGCTCATGATGCTGTTGGGCCTCTGGGGTCTGCGCCACTACATGAAGGTCCGCAAAGAGTACAACCAGAAGGCCGCGATGGCCGAGATTCAACGCATCCAGGGCCAAGTCGACATGCTGCAGAGCCCGCGCACGCCGGACGGTGGACCCTTTCGCTTGGAGACGCCCGAGGCCATCATGGAGCACGGCCACGCCGGGCAGGGACACGGCCACGGTCACGGCCACAGTCACGGCCATCCCAACCTAATGCGCAAGCCATCGTTCGATGAGACCATCGTGACGCGCAAGTGCTGCTTTGGTCTCTGCAACGCACCGTCGTCCGACATCAAGAACCCGCACACGGCCCACTGGACCGCGTTCGCGTACGGCATCGCGCACGGGCTCGCGGGCACGGGCGGCGTGCTCGGCGTGCTTCCGGCGGTCGTGCTCAACGACTGGGGGCGCTCGACGGCGTACATTCTGTCGTTCTGCATCGCGTCGATCTTCATCATGGGTGCGTTCGCGGCTCTCTACGGCGAGCTCACGGGTCGGCTCGTCCTGGTCTCGGACAAGCTACTCTACCGCGTGGGCATCTTCAGTGCGTGCGTGTCGCTCTTTGTCGGCGTGCTCTGGGTCATTCTCGTGGCCACGGGCACGCTCGACCAGGTCTTTGGCTAAGAGCCAAGTCGTGGGAGTCGGTGTGGTGGACGTGCGTCGTGCGTAGTGTGGCGTTTTAACAAAATCCAACTTGGTGAACAAGTCAAAGCCATGGTCTTCCTCTTTCATACAGGTCGGTCGCAAAAGATCTCCTGTTCATTTCGCCATTAGTGTCAAAACACGACATGATCGCTTTATGAACAGTTTTCGAGAGAATCGATTCTCACCTGCTTATGTTGTTGTTAAAATGGTATAACCTTGTTCTGTTACGCATCGAACTCGGTCTGATTGCCACTGACCTAACCAGCCTCTCACTTCGACATTTGCACCGCGCCGTTCAAGCCTTCTCTCTCTCTCTCTCTCTTACACTCACCGTCCCACATGGCGAGCGTCGCTACTACCGCGCACCTCGGCGCGGCGTCGGTGCCCACGATCATCGCCACGGGGCTGCTGCTCGGCGTGGTCCACGTGATCACAGGGCCCGACCATCTCAGCGCACTGATCGTGCTCAGCGCCGGCTCCTCGTGGCGCTCGTGTCAGCTCGGCATGCGCTGGGGGCTGGGCCACTCGACGGGGCTTGTCGTCGTCACCGCCATTTTTCTTGCGGTGAACAAGCAGTTCGACGTCGACCGCTTTGGCACCTACTGCGACTTTTGTGTCGGCCTGTTGATGATCGCGCTGGGCTGCTGGAGCTTCCACCACTACTGGCAGCTTCGTCCGCAGGGCAAGCAGCTCACAAACGACGCGACTCGTGAACTGCCGACGTTCCATTCCCACAGCGGTGTACAGCACGCTCATCCAGCAGCAGCGCCACGTGCACGGGACGGCGCCGAGACGTCTCCTCTGTTAACCTCGCCAGATGCGACGACGGAGCGCGAGACCATGTGCTGCGGTCTCGTGTATCGCCCCCACGTAGACATCAAGAACGCGAACACGCAGCGACTCACGGCGTTTGCGTACGGTGTCGCCCATGGTCTGGCTGGCACGGGCGGCATCCTCGGGGTGCTTCCGGCCGTCATCCTCAACGACTGGATCAAGTCGTGGGCGTACTTGCTCTCGTTCTGCGTCGCGTCGATCTTCATCATGGGCGTGTTCGCGGCGACGTACGGCGAAGTGACGGGCCGCATCGTGCGCATGTCGGACAAGCTGCTCTTCCAGGTCGGTATCTTCTCGTCGTGTGTGTCGCTCTTGGTCGGCATTCTCTGGGTGATTCTCGTGTCGATGGGCAAGTTGGACGAGGTGTTTGGATAATACGGCGCCGCTCACTACCCCGTCATGGACCGATGGGAGTGAATGAGTAGTACGATCCGATGTTGTGTGTAGTGATGGCGACCGAATGGTTTTTATAGCTCGCAACCGCGATCTCCGTTTGTGATATTACGTCATCTCGTGTTTCTGCACCTGTCAGCATGGGGCGGGCGTTCGATCGTCTGGTACACATGACAGAGCCCTAAACCAAGTGGTCCTCAGCGTCACGCTAGTATGTACCGTAGTGGACTTCGTGGGTATCACCTTTTTCTGTTTCATTCTGTTTCATTCTACTAGTACTTCAACTCGGTCTGACTGAAAAACACGGCCAGGACCTCTCACTTCGACATTTGTCGCCTCGCCGTCCACGCCTCCTTTCTTCCTCTCGCTCGCCGACCACATGGCCAGCGTCGCCACCACCGCGCACCTCGGCGCGGCGTCGATCCCCACGATCATCGCCACGGGGTTGCTGCTCGGAATCGCTCATGTGATCACGGGGCCTGGCCACCTCAGCACACTGATCGTGCTCAGCGCCGGCTCCTCGTGGCGCTCGTGTCTGCTCGGCATGCGCTGGGGGCTGGGCCACTCGGTGGGGCTCATCATGGTCACCGCCGTCTTTCTTGCGGTCAACAAGCAGTTCAACGTCCGCCACGTGAGCACTTTCTTCCACCTCTTTGTCGGCCTGTTGATGATCGCGCTGGGCTGCTGGAGCTTCCACCACTACTGGCAGATTCGTCCGCAGGACAAGGACGAGCAGACGCTTGCAAAGGATCCGACGAGTGAATTGCCAACGTACCACACCCACTCGGCTGCGCCACGTGCACGGGACGGCGCCGAGACGTCGCCTCTGTTGGCCCCGCCAGACGCGACGACAGAGCGCGAGACCATGTGCTTGTGTGTCCCCACACTGGACTTCAACGACACCAAGACACAGGGACTCACTGCGGTAGTGTATGGCATCGTCAACGGTCTGGCTGGCACGGGCGGTATTCTCGGGGTGCTTCCAGCCATCATCCTCAACGACTGGCTCAAGTCGTGGGCGTACTTGCTCTCGTTCTGCGTCGCATCGATTTTCATCATGGGCGTGATCGCGGCGGCGTACGGCGAGTTCACGGGCCGTATCGTGCGCTCGTCGGACAAGCTGCTCTTCCAGGTCGGCATCTTCTCGTCGTGTGTGGCGTTTCTGGTCGGCATCGTCTGGGTCATGCTCGTGTCGACGGGCAAGCTGGGCCAGGTGTTTGGGTAAGGCACCACCATGAGGCGAAGGCATGAATCATGGATGCCAATAAATAAATACACTCCGATGGTATGTTAGTGGTGATGGCCAAATACTGCATCTAACTCGCCACAAGCTTGCAGCACGATCCACACGACGCCGACGGCAATCGAGACCGCAGACGACGCAGCCGCGACGCGGTATGCTGTTAACGACGAGTGCGCACTTCCTCGGGACGTCAACTCACCGTAGAGAGCCGCAAAGCTTCCCATGGCGGCTATCGAGCTCGCACAAAAGCATGCAAGGTACACGGCAGCACGTGCCAGTGAGCCGTGCATGGCGAGGACAGGGAGGACACCGAGTACGCCGCCGGGACCGGCCACGCCGTGGATGAGCCCGACGCCCACGCTGGCTGTGGTCTGTACTCGCGAGACAGCCTTTGGCGAGTGGCTCGTCAACAGCGCCGTCATCTTGATCGCTGCCGGATCTTCGTCGGCCGTGAGCAGTGTATACGTCGCGTCCTGGCACTGCACGCTGTCCCATTTCGACGGTGGTCGTTGCTGCGCTTCGTACTCGACGCCAGCGTGGTACAGCGTCCACATTCCGATCAGCACGAGGAAGCCGCCGATGAGGTAGTTGAGCATGTCTCGTGTGGTGTCTCCAAAATCCAGTGCACGCCCCAGCGCGAGACACAGTGCAGCGACCACCACGATGCCCAGCGCATGGCCACAGCCCCACTGCGCGCCCAGCGTGAGCGAGTGGCGCCACGACTGGCCGTTCGCGAGTGCCACCAACGCACTCATATGGTCCGGACCTACAGTACGACGAGAGGCACAGGTGAGCTCCCCAGCAAGATTCAAGTCGAATGGCTCGTCTCACCGGTGATGACATGCACGACGCCGAGCGCGAGCCCCGTGGCCACGACCTTCCACAGCGACGCGTGCTCGAGCAGTAGCAGCGCCGCGTGGTCGCCGTGTGCGTGGCTCGTCATGGCGACAAGATTCTGGATGTTCGCATGCGAGGCATGCGGTGGCGCCCGCCTATTGGTCGGTCGGTCTCTCTCTCTCTCTCTCCCTCTGCGACCTTTTGAAACGAAAGATCTCCGGTGGATCTCCCCCTAAGTACGAATCGGTGTGGTCGTACTGTGGTGACGTCGAGTGGATCACCAACTGGCATTCGAGTAGAGTCGTTCGGTCTCATGACGCCGCGAACCGCGCGGCAGCTGAGCGGTACGGCCGACACGTCGCTCTCGCATGCGTCGTTCGCGACGATCATCGGCACGGGGCTGCTACTCGGCGTGGTCCACGTGCTCACGGGGCCCGACCACCTGAGCGCGCTCGCGGCCATGACTACGGGCTCGTCGTGGCGCGCGTTCTCGCTCGGGCTGCGCTGGGGCTGCGGCCACTCGCTCGGACTGATCATCATGGCGCTTATCTTCTTCGCGGCCGGGCGAACGATCGATCTCAACCACGTCGGTGCGTATCTCAACTACGTCGTCGGCGCGTTCATGATCGCGCTCGGGCTCTGGACTGGCCGCCAGATCAAACGCAAGTACCGCGAGAAGACCAAGGCGTACGCGGCCACCATAGACCCCAATGGAGGCTGTCGCGGCGAGTGCCCACGCGCGCTCGAGCCAATGGCCGAACACCAGACGTCCCGTGGGAGCAGCCACCGCAGCAGCAACGACGCCTCGCGATCAGCGTTGCAAATCGTTGTGGAGACCAAAGCCTGCGAGACTTGCGTGGCGTCCCCGTTGTCGGCCCCGTACCATCAGGTGCACGGAGATGCGTGCGCCGTGCCGCCACCGTGTGTGGAGGAGAGCGAGCTCGAAGACGATGCGCAGCACGACCACAAGACGCGCACGTGCTGCAAGAACGTGTCGTTCACCAGTCCTACGGCCCAGCGGGTAAGCCACCGTCTGGCTTTTCATCGTTTGACAGTTCCCCACATCGTTCTGATCTGCTTGTTGTGTTGTGTTGTAGATCACGGCACTCATGGTCGGAATCGTTCACGGCATCGCCGGTCCCGGCGGCATTCTCGGCGTGCTGCCCGCGGTCGTGATGGCCAACTGGGCCAAGTCCACGGCGTACCTCGCGTCGTTTTGCATCTCCTCGATTTTGATCATGGGCGTGTTTGCCGCGCTCTACGGGGAGATCACGGGTCGGCTCGGCCGCAACTCGGTGCTCGTGGAGTTTCGCATCGGCATCTTCTCGGCCGCGTTCTCCATCGTGGTCGGCGTCAGCTGGATCGTCCTCCAGGCCACAGGCTACATGGATAAGGTCTTTGAGTAATTGATCGCTAACTTATTGAGCCTGGAAGCGATACGGCAAACGGTTTTTTTGCACACGGCGTGGTATTGAGTTGTTTACTGCTTGCTCAATGTGTGGATCTTGGCCACGATCGCATCCCCCATGGCGGCCGTGCCCACCACCTGGCTGTGGTCGCGCGAGAGGTCCCCTGTGCGCACGCCATCCTGCAGCACCTGCTCGACGGCCTTCTCGATCAGCTGGGCCTCCGTCTCAAGCTGGAACGAGTAGCGCAGCAAGAGCGCGGCCGAGAGGATCTGTGCGATGGGATTCGCCACGCCCTTGCCCGCAATGTCCGGCGCCGAGCCACCGATGGGCTCAAAGAGATGGATCTTCTCACCGAGACTCGCGGACGGCATCAGTCCCAGCGAGCCGGGCAGCACGGACGCCGCGTCGGACAAGATGTCGCCAAACATGTTGCCCGTGACGACCACGTCAAACTGCGACGGGCTCTTGATGAGCTGCATCACGGCGTTGTCAATGTACATAAAGTCGAGCGCGACCTCCGGGAACTCGGCGTGCATCTCCTTGGCGACCTTGCGCCACAGACGCGAGCAGTCGAGCACGTTGGCCTTGTCCACGACCGTCAGCTTCTTGGTGCGCTGTGATATCATCAATGTTAGTCTGGCACCAAAAGTACCGACCGGATCCTTGCAATCAACGTACGCTCATCGCGGTCTCAAACGCGAACCGCATTGGGATCTTGATCTCGGCCTCGGTGTACTTCATCACATCCGTGGCGACGTCGCCCGCCGTCTTGTGCTCGCCAAAGTAGATGCCCGAGATGAGCTCCCGCACGATGACCATGTCGACACCGTCCGCGATCAGACTAGGCTTGAGCGGCGAGAGGTCGGGCAGCATCGAGTAGATCTTGGCCGGACGAATGTTGACCGCGAGCCCAAAGTGCTTGCGCAGACTGAGCAGGCAGTTCTTCTCGGCGTCCTTCCACTTGGGGTCTTCCTGCGCGTCGGGCGGGCCGCCCACCGAGCCGAACAGCACCGCCTCGGAGCGCGCGATCACGTCGATCGTCTCCTGCGGCAGGTGCGACTTGTATTTGTCATAGGACGCACCGCCGCAGAGCGCGTGCTCAAACGCGAACGTGTGGCCGCGCAGCGCGCCGACGGCCTCGAGCACCTTGACGGCCTCGGCGCAGACCTCGGGGCCGATGCCGTCGCCCGGCAGCAGCGCGATCTTGTGGGTCGTGGTCATCGCGACGGAGAGTATAGAGGATAGAAAACCGAATGGCGAATGGAGCCTTGGGCGAGCGGCCGCGTCGCGTGTGGTGGATGCCCAGAACGGGAGCAACTTCCACTTGGGTGTTGCGCATTTGCGTTTGCGCAACTGCGCGGAGATCCTCAACGTCACACAGACGAGGGGATGTCCTGGATAGTGCCCATGTAGATGGCTACATCAAAGTCTCCTTTCATTGGCTAGAAATGAAGTGGGCCAAACTAGTGTTTCATTGGTGGAAAATGCAGCCGGCGCTGCTGGCCGCAGCCCCTCCCAGGTCCAAAACAAGATGCGCTTGGTGACGTCGCCGCTGACGCGTGTGCTTCGTCGCGCGCTGCAGCGTCCGCCGCGCGGCATCGCCGCACAGCGCAATGCTGGAACTGTCGCTCTGCTGCGCTGCGATGACTCCACGGTGACGCGTGCGATCCACAGCTCCCGCGTGATCACGGCCGCAACGAAGAAGGGCGAAGGCCACGAGGCCATGCTCATGCAGCAAATGCTGGAGGCCATGGGCGAGGCCGACAACGAGGCTGTGGCTGCATCCGACGCATCGCCGCCGCCGGATGGAGTGACGCTGCCCGTTGCGGGTGTCGTGCTCGACGTCAAGAACAACATCGCGAGCATCTCGGGGCTGCGCCACGCGACGCTCGGCTCGGTCATCGCCGTGTACAACCGCATGCCGCTCGATGGCGCCGATACCGTGGAGGCCGTGGACGATGCGGACCGCGTGTGTCGAGGTGTGGTGCTGTTTCTCGAGAAGAAGGTCGCCCACGTGGCGCTCTTCCGCGAGTCGGACAACGCGCAGGACGCGATCCGCTCGGTCCAAATTGGCATGGAAGTGCGACTGGAGGACACGGAACTGCGCATCCCCGTGAGTCTCGCGCGTATGAGTGGTCGTGCGGTGAACCCGCTCGGTGAACCAGTGGACCTTGAGTACGCAGCTTCCAGCGAGACCCCGACGGACCCGCCAACGGCGAGTGACCGCGTGTCGATCGCGTGGGGCACCAAGACCGTGCCCAGTCTCATGTCGCGGGGACCGTTCCAAGACGCGTTCACGACGGGTATCCTCGCAATTGACTGCTTGAAGCCGATGGCTTTTGGCCACCGTTTTGGCATCCTCGGGCCTCGCAACAGTGGGAAAACCCGTCTCGCGCTCGACATCATCTCACAGCAAGTCAAGCTCGCCAAGCAGCTCGGGAAGGAGCCACCGCATTTTGTGTATGTGGCGGTCGGGAAGAATGCGTCGCGCGTCCAGCAGATCGTGCAATTTCTGGAGCAGACGGAGGCGCTCAAGCACACCACGATCGTCTCGGCCGACGAGCGGGACTCGCTCATCATGCAATATCTCGCACCGTTCGCGGGGTGCGCACTTGCCGAGTACTTTATGCAGCACAGCAAGTCCAAGCAGAGTGTTGTTGTGTACGATGACCTCGCGACCCACACGACCATCGTTGAGACGCTCGTGCAGACCATGAAGCTGCCCAAGATCTCGCAGCTCAGTCTCAGCGCACACACCGTGCTGATGGAGCGATCGGCGCAGTTTATCAAGCCCACAACGCAGTCACTCACGGCCTTCGCGATCGCTGACACGCCCGACTCAGCCACAGGGGAAGTGTCCGATTTCATGGAGCGTGTGCGGTCGATCGTGGACGATGCCATTGTGTTGGAGAGCGATCTGGCCCGCAGTCGTGTGTACCCGCCGATTGATGTGCTGCAGCCCGGCGCGTCGGTGCGCGGTCCGCCGTTCCAGTCGGTCGCGATGTGGACGCACATGAACACTGTGCGCACGCGTATCAACTCGTCGTTCCAGACCAAGGAGAACATCGATGTGTCCACCAAACTCGGACTCGAGATCGAACCGGAAGACGCCGAAGTACTCGAGTTCCAGGCGCTCGTGCGTCAGTTCTTCTCGCAGGCTCCACTCACGACACGCGACAAGCTGGAGAAGGAGCTGGGTGTGTTCTTTCTGTCGGTAATCCGACTGGCGCTGCTCCCGCCCTACACGTCGATGGACGAGATTGTCGATGAGGCTTTGGAATTGTTGCGCGAGGAGAACCCGGAGCTGCTTCACCTTGTCGAGACGCATCCTAGCAACAAGCCGTGGACGAGACAGACCGAGGAACAACTGGAGAACGCGCTTCTGCGATCGTTGTCGTCGCTTCGTACGAAGAAGGCCCAGGAGAGAAGCTCAGGTCGGACGCGGGAATTGCCGGAGGCCCTGCTGCGACGTCTTCGACGATCGTAAAGCGTCCGTTGTAGCTGTGTTTGATCAGCAGCGGGCGAAGTGCAGTAGCTTGATTTCATGTACTGTAGTAGGGAAACACGGTACTCCATCGGATGTTGTCACTATCATTTCTATTGGACTCACCCAGCTCTACTTAGTAGTAGTAAGCATCTAGTGAACAAGCGCGAAGCTCAGCGAGATATCGCCCTCCAGCGCATTGAACGCGAATTGGGCATTCAGTTGGTGAGGCGACGACTCATCCTCCGAGATAGGCTCCAGGAAGCGAATGAGCTGCTTGGCGTATCGCACGGCTGGACCTGTCGTCACGACATACTCGGACCCATCGTCAAGACCGTACTCGACCCACACAATGACAGCATTCGGTGCACTGCCTGCTGGCAGGTCAACCGTCAGCTCTGTGGAGAGACTATGCGCCTCATCTAAGTATTCCCATCTCGCAAGCTCGATCGGCTCGCCGGTGACGGGTGTGTACGGGTACATGTAAGCTGGGAACGGGAAGTTGCGTGTGTAGTATCCACCCTGGAACTGGTCAAAGTACGAGTGGTCAAAGCCAGCAACTTCGCCTCCAACAGCACCAAAGCACTCATGCAAGTGCTCAAACACGACTGGCAACGCCAAAACACGAGCTTGCGCGGGCATCACAACGGCACCAGGAGCGAGGGTGGGTGAGAGCGCGGTACGGCGCAGCCAAAAGTTGAGGGCTTGCCAAAGCGGTAGGTTCTGCATCGAGTAGTAGAACACTTCACCCACCAGCAGATCCGCCGGTTTCTCGTTCTTGAGATGCTCCGGGAGCAACCCCTTGCAGCCACAGCACATGACTTCGACGGCATCCGCGACATTGCCATCGCACACTTGCTGGAAGATGCGTGCTGAGACGTCCTTGGACTCGATAGACGTCACGTTCTGGATCCCATGCGAAGCAGCGAGCAGAGCAAGCAACGACCCGTCACTTGCATCCAAACATGACAGCTCCTTGGCGTCACATGAACGTCGTGCTGTCAAGTTAGCAATGGTCTTCTTCATCGCTCGGTCGAATGCTTGTGAACGTTGCTGGTCCGTGAGCATCGACACGCGCTCGGCGTTGCACAGTAGGTGCAAACCACACACGCAAGGAGCTTTCTCAGCCGCTGCGGTGGCGATGCCACCATCGATGCGGCGTTTCTGCGGCAAAGTGACTGCGGAAGCCGATGCTTTGTCCACGTCGAACCAGATCCGCAAGTCGTCGTGGTGAGCCGTCAGCGAGATCGCGTCACCCTCCGCGACATCCTGGGCATTTGCAAGTGGGAAGACGACTTGCACCCAATGGTCTTGCCAGTTCTGGACGCGCGGCTTGGTCGAATACATGATGGCATTATCGGCACCAAAGGTCACCTCCCACCACATCAGCACGGCGTGGGTTTTTCCGTCGCGGACGACAGGTACCGCAATCTCCTTTGACTCAACTCCGAGCGGCTCGACACCCGCGGGCAATGCCGTAAAGTCGAACGAAAGCACCTGAGTGGGTGACGTGAGCTCCACGGTCTCGCTCAGGAAGGCATCGATATGCAATGGCAGTGCCGGGTTGCCACCGCGGCACGTCCACGCGGCATCGTTTCGTGCGAGCCGCGTCTTCTTCTCGTCGTCCAGGTAGAACCCATTGAAACTGCTCATGCGATACATCGCCTCGCACTCGACGACATGCGCGTACACGGTCGCACGCTCCGGCACGATCATGGCATCCGGTGTGAGCAAATGTTGCTTCGCATGGCGAATGGTCGGAATGACGGCTTCGCCCAGCAGAATCGAATCAAACAGTTCCGACACGAGCATATCCGCGCGCCGCGGCAAGTGGCCACCGTCGCCCACCGTGAGATCTGTCGAGCGCATCGCAAACACGGTGATCTTGTCGGGAAAGTTGGCGGTCGTCACGTGCTGCGCGATCTCGGCCATCGGCGCAAACATCTCGCACGCGTACACGTGCTCGGCGCCGTGGCGGGCCGCAAACATGGAGAGCAGGCCCGTGCCTGTACCAATGTCCAATACGATCGGTGCGCGGCCCGCATGCCTGTGCTTGAAGAGCTCGATCGCGCTTTGGATGCCGCGCTCGTAGCAAGTGTTGCGGTCCGCATCCCGCAGCATCGAGGTCATTTGGGACATGGCCACGACGTTCTTGTACGTGTCGTGCGTGTCCTCCTGCTGGAGCCACATGAGTCCGCCGCTGCTCGGGTTGAGCTGCGCCGCGAGCAGCACCTGCGACGTGCCCGTCACGAGCGTCGTCGGGTCCTGCTCGTCTTCATAGTACTCGTACGGCACGTCGACCACGACGGTCTCCTCGGCAGCTGCGGTCTCGATCGCCTCTTCCAGCGACAGCCCCTTCGAGGGACCTGCTGGTCCTCTACCGCCATCCCGCGGTTGGCCCTCGCCCGCGAGCGCGCCGCCGTACTTGTCCACGCCGGCGTACATGGGGTTCGTATTTGGCTGGCTGCCTTGAGTGATGCATCGTGCGACCTTCGCCCAACCTTCGGTCCACCGACAGAATCTCTCAAGATTCATTTTTTGCAACATCTGCGCAACATTTGGTTAGTCCATCCGGTGGTTGAACCAAACGTGGAAGCGTCGTTCTCGTCTCCTCTCGCACCACGCTGGCATGAGCGCGTGCCCGAATCCGGAACGGAGCCCATCGCCGTCGTCGGCGTCCTCAACTTCCACCAATCGTCATTCGGTCCGCCACACTAGATCCGGATCCAGCATCCACGGATCCAGAGACACCATTCCGCGTTTCGACCGATCACCAGTAGTAGCAGCACCGCCGGAAATGACGAGCTCCGCGACGTCGCCGTCGTCCTCCGCCGTGCGTATGGACAAGCCGCCGACAGAAGCCACAAGCAGCGCCAATGCGTCCGAGTACGACTTGCTACTGGGGGGTGTGGCCGATGCGAGCGCCCGTTACGACTCGGTCGAAAAGCTCGCGACGCTGTCCATCGGCGAAGTGCAGGCGCCCGATGAGTCGCCCTCAACGCAGTGGTTCAGGTACGCCGGCTCGTCACACATCCGGAGATGAGAATGGGCGGACAGATCGATAATGGGTGTGCTTGTCTGCAGCTGGCGCACGCTCTGGGCGTATGCCGGTCCGGGCTGGCTCATGAGCATTGCGTACGTGGACCCCGGCAATTTGGAGAGCGATCTCCAGGCAGGCGCGTACGGCGGATACCAGCTCATCTGGGTGCTCTTTGGTTCCACTGTGATGGGCTTCTATCTGCAAGTGCTGGCGGCGCGCCTTGGCGTTGTCACGGGGCGAAACCTTGCCGAAATGTGCACAATGGTGTACCCGCGATGGGCGTCGCTCGTGCTGTGGGTCATGACCGAGATCGCGATTGTGGGCAGCGACATCCAAGAGGTACTAGGCTCGGCCATCGCGTTCCAGATTTTGTTCAACTTCCCACTCTGGTTGGGGTGCCTGGTGCGTTTGATGGCCATGAGGAGTGTGTCGCTTGGGTGTCACGATCTAACCAAAGCTTTTATACACATAGATTACCGGACTCGACACCTTCACCTTCCTGGCGCTGCATCGTTATGGTATCCGCAAGCTCGAAGCTTTCTTCGTGACATTGATTGGCGTGATGCTTGTCTGCTTCGTCGCCAACTTCATGCGAGGCGGTATTGAGGCTCGCGATGTCGCGGCTGGCTTCATTCCAGAGGTACAACCGTATGCTGTCACCCAAGCTGTTGGCATCGTCGGTGCCGTCATCATGCCACACAACATTTTCCTGCACTCGGCGCTCGTGCAGACACGCAAGGTGGATCACAACAATTTCCGAAAGGTCAAGGAGGCGAACAAGTACTTCGCGATCGAGTCAGGCGGTGCGCTGTTTGTCTCGTTCCTCATCAACCTCGCGGTCCTCGCTGTGTTTGCGAAGGGGTTCTTCTCACCGGACTGCACAGCGTCGTTTGAAGCCTTAGGGGTGAACAGCGCGTGTGTGCCGGGAGGAAATGCTGATGGGCCGACGTTCGGATCATGTACGCTGTCCAACGGCCAGACCGGTATGTGCCAAGGCATCGGTTTGTCGCAGGCAGGCGACGCGCTCAGCGATATGCTTGGCGGCTACGCGGAGACGATTTGGGCAATCGGACTACTCGCTGCCGGCCAAAGCTCAACGATGACAGGTACATACGCCGGCCAATTTGTCATGGAAGGTTTCCTCAACTTGCGATTGTCTCCATGGAAGCGTGTTGCGCTCACGCGCTGCGTTGCACTGGTGCCTGCTTTGACCGTCGCGATCTTGAGTGAGCAACACCCACAAGACAGTGACCGCATGGACGAATTCCTGAACGTGCTGCAGTCGATCCAGCTCCCGTTTGCGCTTCTGCCGGTGCTGGTGTTCACGAGCTCGAAACGTATCATGGGCGATTTCACCAATAGCAAATGGTCGATCATTGTCGGCTGGCTGTTGGGTGCCGTCGTGTGCATCATCAATCTTTACTTGGTGGTTGTCAACTTGAGCGGCATGGATCTCAGTGTCTTCAGCATCGCGTTGGTCAGCATGGTCGGGTGCGCCTACTTCTGGTTCTTGGGCTACCTCGTACGATCCGACATTGTGATTTTTTATCGGTGGGTGAAGGATTC
>JAADVY010000614.1:0-14341 GCA_023336035.1 Pythium plurisporium
GAGAGAGAAGTTAACCGTCCGTCTCTTGCCAGTCATCTTACATCCGATGAGAGAGAAGCATGAGTCGACGTAGCGATATTTGGAAACAGCGTCGCGCCACCGCGGTAACAAGTCAGGTGAGGATATCGAGTGGCTGCGCTTCCAATAGCCCAGTTTTCTTCTAGCGATGCGAGCGAACAATCGCATTTATCGTTAGCCGATGCTTGTCGAGTCGATAGAGATCGTGCTGACCCTTGGATTCACTGACTTTCCTGTTGAGGTCGCTTCCACCAAAAAAGAGGAGCAATCGCGACCAGTGTCTACAAACAGATTAGTTTTGGTTAGAATCGAGACCGTCAAGAGAGTCATTTCGCGCGACCGGTACAGAGATGATTGGACCATCATGGGTGTGTGAATGTTGCTGCTTGCGATGAACAACGGCCGTGCAACAGCTCGAGCAAGAGCTGCTTCTTGGTCGTCAGGTAGCTCGCGCAAACTCTCGCACAATCACACACCCAGGCTTTGTATGTATGTGAGTATGTGGATGTGTGATATGCTGAACAAGCTGGACTTCATCACTGCAAGAGTCTGCGCCCCTCATATCTTCTGCCAAAAGAGGCATCGCACTCTGGATGGACATATTCTTGCAAGTAGACCCACAAACCGATTCTGTTGTTGCTAAACAAGAGTGACCAATTCCTGTACAGATCTGCAGATGTCTAGGCAGCTTTGGCAGCTTCTCTTATTCCAAACAGGAAGACAGGAAGACACGCCGTTGGGCTTCTATGAGCTTTGTTACCTACAAGATATTCACAAACATTGAGTTCATGCGCGCACAGCCAGTTGACACCTGAGAACATGGATAACCAGCGCGTGTCTGCCATCTTGAAGCATGTTATCTGCCACGTTAAGAATGTAATCTGCACCCTTCAATCAAATTGAACTAACGGCGAAGGAATCCAATGACAGCGTGTGCTTTCTCGTCACTCTCGACGGCCTGCTCAAAAATGATTCGCATCATCAGATCAAACTGATGCAAGCAACACCAAACCTTTGCGAGTCCAAAGACAGTTTCATTCTCGATTACGTGCCCGAGCTCTTTACATTCCCGATCATGGCACCAACCCCTTCTATAGAAATGTCAGGGATTTGATGATGCCATGGTGGAAGCAGAGCAGCGAGAATCTTCGAAATCAAATCGAACATACTCTCACCAGTGGGCTTGCTGTGAATTGGAATCATCAACAAATAGTTGTACCGACGTGTCGTGGTAGAATCGGCACCGACTGTCGATGTAGGATTTGCCTGGATCGTGATCGATACACCACCCCACAGCCTTTTTGATACAGAACATTGGTGACGAGAACGCGGATTTGGACTGCTTGGTTGCTGGTGTATCAAAGGATCCCACAGTCAGACGATGAATATACCGATGAGTCTGCCGAAGCCAACAAAAACGACGATTCTGATTTTGACGCCAATCTCCGGAACAATCTTCACTGTCGCAATCGGAAATTCTTACTCTTGGCTTTTTTTCCCTTGCTCTGCGGTGAGGAAAATTTTAAAAGTTTGATATGATCGATGATATTCTATCAGCTTTCGACAGAACGTGGGGATTGGTGATGTATTTTCTTGATAGTACTCTGCTCAATCAGTACACTGGAAATCGTGAAGAAACCATCCCGTTGATTGCGTGAGGTGAAGGCTATTTCTACGGATTCCGCACCATTATCGCCAAGGTTCATGCTGTAATAATCAAACTGCGTAGCATGAAGGGGTGTGCAATATCATGTCCTTCACATGAGTTGCCCCCGAATCAGTGTGTTGTCCTCACCCGATATATCCAACTTATCAGGTCAGATTGGCCACGATGTACTGACAGAGGCCAAGATCCAACCGTTTGGTTGGAGGCCAAAAAGAACGCAATGGACTTGGTTAGTGACTTGAGATCTCCGAGTCACTGCAACGTTCAGCGCTTTCCTTCCCGACCTTTCACCACCCTTTTGCGGCTGTAACTCGCAGAAGGATCTGCACGCCTGCCGACATGATTACAATAACTACCCTTCAACGAGATTAGCCTAGTGAATGTACAACGCCCCCAAGACCTCATCGATTCTGAGAAAGCCGCTATGGGCCCGTTTCATCGTAAAGAGGCAAGTACATTCGCAGCCCCGGCTCCTACCCAGGAACGACTTAGCTACATTCCGCATTCTCCCATTCGCGCTCGGAGAGAAAGTGCCGCTTACGGATGCCGAATTCGTTCCAGGGGACCTCAATATTCATGCGCAAAAGTGAGGTTTTGTCTGAGCACGTGTAAAACGTTTACTTTTGTGTCCATAGAAGGACGGAACGTCGATTCAAACCGCAATTTCACCAACGAGATGATCGCTTTCTCCCCAAAGCCCCCTTTGCCCATCGGAGCTACAACCAAGAGAGTGATCCGACGCCTTGAGTGGATGCGTAATACCCTGTTCACGTCGAGGCGACTTTTAACCTCAGTCATTCACGTATCGTGTAATCGTCATTGGCGTGCCCGACTACGGCAGAAGGGCATAATAATCTTTCCAGATGTGGTGGTTTCATGTCATGAAGAGCACAAAGACGCACAGCAAAGCTATCCGACTCACACAAACGACTCGTGTACAAACACGTACGTGCATATTGATAATCAGCGGCTGCCTCACGGAGTGGCAATGCCACACGGCCCCAAGGTTTGCCAAGGGAAAAAACTCACTGGACACCTTTACCGCTGACATCAAGCGAGAACACGAACGAGCGCTCTGTGCCAAACAACGATCCGTTCGAGAGCAAATATTCGATTTGATCGTCAGAGATGAAACCCTACAGAAATCATGCGCTTAGTGCATGTACGCATCGACTTGAATTGATGAGGTGTTATTTGAGCTGTCACTTGGCGGTGGTGGGTGCAAACACGCTGTAACGTGGCTCTTTGTGTGTGGTAGGAAAGGACAGTATCTTGCTGGACAGAGATAGATTGTCCTCAGAAAGTATTCGTCCACAAAGGAGCTGTTCCGTAGCCACAGACATGCCCCCACCGAGCTGTTTCAATTTTGAACTGGTGGTGACCTCGAAATCGCTTTGCGGTATCCCTCACCGTGAGGGAACGCAACATATCACCATAGTGGTCTTGTTGTATTGGCGGAAGTAGTCTTCACAATTAGTGCTCACCGCGCGGCTACAACGCACATAGCACGATCAGTAACAAAAAGAGTAGCATTATATCCCCAACAACTCGCCTACCAGCCTGCGCTCCGCTTCCCCGGTCGGTTTTCTCCTTGCAGAGGGAATCGCCGTCAAGAGGTTAACAGCCACAATTCGCTCTGCTCAAGATGACTACCCGCCGAACCACCCGGTCGGCAGCCGCGTCGGCTTTGCCCCCGGCTCCGGCTCCGGCTCCGGCTCCGGCTCCGACGCCGGCTCCAACTCCGTCTCCAGTTTCCGCTCCTACCTCGGTAGTGGCTCCGGCTCCAGGTCCTGCCCCAACTTCACCAGTAGCTCCGCCACCGCATCGAGTAGCTTTGGCCGCGACTATGCCCGCTGCTTCAGAGACATTCACGCCACCGCCTTGTGTGACGACGTCGGCCCCTAGCGCGGCACCAGGCCAAAATACCGCCTCGTCGACGGGAACGCCGTCACTGCCGCCGATAATGCAGTCATCGGCACCATCATCGACGTCCACGGGCCAGGTCGCGACGGTCGGTATTTGTTGTTCACCACCCCGATGACCATGGCGACAGCAAGCGCGGCAGGAGCTTTGTAAACGCTCCCATGGTCAGCGCAGTGCCGTCACCAGCGGTTCCAGCGGTCGTGTCGCCCGCGCAGGTGCCGCCGCCAACGGCTACGAGCGTGCCCGGCGCTTCCTCGGCCCCGTCTTCGGCGCTGCCAGCCGTCAGCGTGCCGACGACAGCCCCCACGCCGGCTGCAGTGACCCCACAGGCGGCAGCGGTCACGCGTCAAGAGCTCACCGTGCCCTCTTTGGTTCCAGTGGCCCCAGCCGCGCCGCAATCAGGCGCTATGGGACCACCACAACCGCCTAGACCGACCAGCTCGCACGAGGACGGACCTTAGGACGACGGGGAGGATATCGTTCGCGTGTCACTCAAGATCGCCACCAGGAACATGCGTAGGCCCAAGTACACGGGGCTCGGGGAGAAGAGGAGCTACGACTCGGGCGTAGTCAAATGGTGGACAGGCATCCAAGAGGACGTCGGCGCAGCTCAAGTGATGTCGGGTCAACGTTGGGCAGCGACGTGTTCCTGATGTTCGAGGGCGTCGACCGCTGCGGCAAGGCCACGCAGACCAAGCGTCCCCACGAGGCGCTCAAGTCCGCCGGTAGAAGGTGGCCTTGCTGCACTTTCCCGACCGCAGCACGGCAATCGGGAAGTCGATCCATGCGTATCTGACTGCGAGCGATGCGATAGATGACCGCGATCCACTTGGTGTTCTCGGACAACCGCTCGGAGGCCGCGTCTGAGTTCGAGCAGCTTTGATCAGAGGCGTGCATATCGTGCATTTCGTCATGGACCGGTACGCGTACAGAGGCATCGCGTTCCTAGCCTCCCATCCTGTAGTAGATTGTTGGCCCTTTTGCTGTTTCCACTTTTCCTGTGTACTTTTTAGCTTTCCTTGTCTGCCGCACACATGTAGTCGATCGATCGGGGCGGATAAACGTAGCACATACTGTACCGTGAACTGAGTTGTTCTTCTGAAGTCAAAGTTTGACTGTCAAACCACCACGGCGAACCGGTCAGGTGAGTCTGTGTCTTCTCTGTGTTTCCTCTCTGTTTTTAGTTTTGTCCGGTCTGAAGAAGAGATCTAAACTCATGAAACGGCTCTAAAACAGAGCCACGAGGTAGTGTGAGGCTATCAGTCGAATTTAGGTATCATTTTTGTATATTTTGAAAACATTCGAGAAAGTTCTTCCTTCTGTGTCGGATATCCAAATCCATCAGCGAAGGGCAACAAGGAAAGCACAGATCAACACGTTGAAGCGTCCTGTCGCTCCAGCCATGGTCACCACTCCCCCTAAAAGATCCGTCCACATTCCCCAACTTGCGCCGGCTGCAATGACAACCGTGCAGTCGCAGGCACCTTCAGCTGAGCTGGGAGAGAGCGCGCTGTTGGACCAGCTTCATGATCTCCACAAGAAATTGGCGGCCGTGCGCCAGGATTCGCAGCGCTTCAATGCGCTCTCGCGCAACACAGGGCCCGTCCCGATGGCGAGCGAGAGCAACAAGATTATCGTGTGCTCGGTGCGGCGTTGTGTGCGCATGGTGAAGACGGCGCACGACGACTCGTGGCAGTACATCCCGTCGGACACAGGCTTCAAGAGCGCGATTGACTACCTGTGCGGAACAAACAACGTTCAGTGGATCTCCTGGCCAGGCGCCGTCGTCGACGAGTCCAGCCAAGATGGCGTGCGGCGAAAGTTGGAGTCCGAGTACAATTGCCGTCCGGTGTTCCTGAACAGCGAGATCCATGATCTCTTCCACAACCAGGTTGGTGCACTTCGCCTGCGAAATCCTCCCGATTTCTGCTGCTCTAATCACTCACTGTATTGTCTGTATGGATCAGTTCTGCAACGACATTCTATGGCCTCTGTTTCATTCGCTCCCGCAACGCTCAGACAGTCGTCTGCTCGAGAACTTCATGGAGAAGTACGACGCGTACTGCACGGCCAACCAAAAATTCCTCGAGGTATGATTGCGTGTAACCATTTTCAGTCTGAGTGACGCATACTTAATTTCGTTCTGATACGCAGGCGGTCTCCGAAGTCTACAAGGAGGGTGATCTGGTACTTGTGTGCGACTATCAGCTGATGAACTTACCAGGACTGCTCCGACGACGCTTTCCAGACAGTACCTGTGGCTTTTACTTCCACTCCCCGTTCCCGTCTTCTGAGTTCTTCCAGATGCTTCCATCTCGTGAGGCGCTTCTCCACGGAGTTTTGGGAGCTGATCTGGTTGTTTTCAACCACTTCGATTACGTCCGTCACTTCCTGAACGTCTGCACACGAATGCTCGGGCTTGAGTCTTCGCCAAGTCGTGTCGAATACAATGGACGCCTCATATCGTTGGGTATCTGCCCAATGGGTATTGATCCGCTGAAGTATGAAGTGACACCAAGTGTGCTCGAGCATGTCGAGCTACTGAAGCAGCAGCAAGATGGAATGAAGATTCTCGTGGGCGTTCACAAGCTGGATTTTTGCAAGGGTATACCGGAGATGTTCGAGGCCATGGAGTACCTGCTGCAACACTACCCCGAGTATAGGGGCAAGGCTGTTCTATATGCTGTCGTCCGCGACGCTGGTCGCACGGCCTCATACCAGTACAAGATACTTAATCGGCAGATCAACGAGCTGGTGGGACGCGTGAATGGTCGATTTGGCACCGCAGAGTACTGTCCGATCCGCTATCTCAAGCGCTCAATCGACCACGACCAGCTCGTTGCTCTCTACAATGCGGCCGACGTTGCGATAGTGAGTAGCATCAAGGAAGGAATTAACCTTCAGGCGATGGAGTTTATCGCTGCTCAAAAAGAGAACTGCCACGGCGTTCTTGTGTACAGCGAGTTCGCGGGATGTGCTTCGTCGTTCCAAGGCGCGCTGTTGGTGAATCCTACGCACATTGAGCAAGTGGCTGCAAGTATTGATACAGCTTTGCGGATGAACACAACGACCAAGCGTATTCGTCACCACCAGCTCTCGCGCTACGTCAACACGTACACGTCGACGCTCTGGGCCCAGCGCATCATGTCGGCACTGAACGAGGCAGGAACAATGGCTCAAGAGTACAATCGTCTGGACAAACTCGATACGGCTCAGCTACTAGGCTACTTTGAGCGCAGTCGGCGTCGGCTGTTTTTGCTGGATTACGACGGAACGCTCGTCAACTACCAGAGTATGGCTGAACTAGCCCAGCCGACACCTGCATTGCTGTCATGCTTGGAGGAACTAGCTGCTGATCCGCACAACGCCGTCTATATCGTCAGTGGACGTGACAAGGGACGTCTTCAGGAGTGGTTCGGTCACTTACCCAGAATTGGTCTCGCTGCCGAACACGGATACTGGTTTCGACCCGCGGCCAAGTATACCGTTGAGAGAGAGAAGACTCTTGTTGACGATAGCCGTGAAGATGAAAAACTGGAAACGGAAGAGCTAGGCGCTCAACCTGGAGTCATCGACTCGGCAATTGATCCATCGCTTGAGGGTCAAGACACTGTTGCTCGTGGAAACGATGGGGTGGACAACGCTGCGACCACAGGCCTGATCGAAAACGTGCCATGGCAGTGCATGGTGAGCGACGTTGAGCTTGATTGGCAGGACGAGGTTGAAGGAATTCTCGAGCACTTCACTGAACGCACCCCGGGGTCGTTGTTGGATGTCAAGGATTGTTGCTACACGTGGCACTTCCGTGATGCGGATCCAACATTCGGGCTCAAGCAGGCCAAGGATCTGCAGTTACACTTCGATCAGATGCTCCGCGACCGTCCGGTAGGAGTCGTCATGTGTCGTATCAAGAAGTATGTGATGATTCGACCTTGGCGTGTGAACAAAGGACGTGCAGTCAGCCGAATCCTCGAGTACGAGAGCGAAACACCGTATTTCACTTCGCAGGACTTTGACTTCATTTTGGCGATTGGTGACGAGCGGACGGATGAAGACATGTTCAACGTTGTTCAAGGAAGCAATTGCTACACGTGTACGGTGGGCATGAAAGTCAGCCGGGCGCAGTACTATTTGGATGATCCAGATGAGGTGTTGCGTGTCTTAACGGCTTGTACGAGTCTCGCAGCTGCTGCAGAACGCGGAAACCTCTCTCCATAATTGAAGAAGCGATCGAGTTCGACGAGCACAATATGAAAGCTTCGAGTTCTACTCGTCGTCGTCATTGTCACGGGTCTTCCGCGACTTTCTGGTGGTTGTGGAGGCTCTGCGCGTCGCGGTTCTCGCTGCCGACGGAGGCCGACCTCTTTTGGCCTTGGTCGATGCACGCTGAGTTTTACCGGGCGTCGGTGGTACTGGTGCGTCGGTTGACTCCTCTTCGTTCTGCATATCCCGAAAAGTACCATTGCTTTAGCGAGTTGCATTCTCGAAGTAATAAAGCAGTTGCGAACACGTACCTCATTTTCCTGAGCGTCATCCTGGAAGAACTGCTCTAGCTGATCCAGCGCATCCTTCAGTTCGGTTGACGATGTTGACGGGTTAAGGTGTCGACGGGCTCGCGTAACGAGGAGCTTGAAGTGTTCTTGTGTGGTAGTGTCAGCGAGTGATTCCTTGAACAGTTTTCGATTTTGGTTCAGGTAGCGCAATGATTTCTCAGTATGCTGCGCGTACGCCAGGCAGAAGGAAAAGTCTCGTCGCTGCTTTGGCTGGGCTGCACTGTAACGCTGGCAGATCTTGTCAACAATGCTTTCGATATGCTTGTCCTTCGTGAGGAAGTTGAGCAGAAACTTGATAACGTGGTCGAATTCAGCCGTTGATACCAGTTCGCTACACACAAAACAACTAGTAAGAACATCGCCACCGACCACGTGCCATGCATATTCATACCTTGTTGAGAGTTGGCCAACTGTGTCAGGGAAGATGTTGTAGATCGGGTTGTTTCCCTTCTTCGCCAACTCAGTGAAGAACAGTTGAACCAAGTTTCGAATTTCTTCGTTTGGGTCGACAAGGGAGATCGCAATCTCACTGATTTGACCCTTGACCTTCACCATATCGTTGAGGATGAGGTGCGATAGAACGACTGTCGTGTTCTTACGAACGCTTCCATCAACATCTCGAAGGCGGTTGTACAAATGAGACGTCCACGGCTCGATCAGATTCGGAAATCGGAACGCCAAGTCACCCAAAGCGACTACGATATTTGCTCGAACTGTCGGGACACCAGATTCTTTGAGCAAAGTGAACAACAACTGAAGGTTTTTCTCGCAAAATTCGTCCGATACAGCCATGAACTTGCTCAGCGCAACAACGCCACATTCAATCACTTGAGTATCGTACTCTTGCCCGGTGCAAGCGGAGTGAAGCAAGCGCACAACCAGCGGGCCATACAAACCAAGAAGATTGCGACAAACAATATCTTGGCGGATCAAATCCTGCACGAAGGCGTCTTCCTCTGCTTCAACTTCAGCAGCTACACCAAGCTCGTCCTCCATCGCTGCAACTTCGTTTGCATCATTGCTCGGTTGATCGGAATTGCCCGCAGGCTTCTGAGTTTGCGACTTGTCTTGATTCGCTCTCAGTCGCTTGATCAGTGCCGCCATTTGTTCAACTCGAATTGCGCACTGAATTGCGACGTGCCCCAAAACAAAGAGAAAATGGGACAGTTCAAACGAGTCAACATTGGAATCGCTGCCGTCCATGAAAATGCGGTGTGCGAGGCATTTGACCACCTCTGCTGCGACCTCCTCGGGGTGTTCACAGATTGCAAAAATCGCATCAATGGCTTGTTGGGCTGATTCAAACCACGTACTGCTTGACAATTGGCTATCGAGAGAAGCAGATTCGGAATTAATCTCGTTGCCGGCCTCACACATCGTGAACTCTAGAGCAAGAACCCGCTGAATTTGCCCCACGATCTCCTCCAATGACTCCGTTGGAACACGCTGCAAACGCTTGGTCTTGCTGAAACTGTCGAACTTGACATTGTTGATGAGGCGGCAAGCTGCACCAAAGAGTCGGAACGACGAGTCTTGTGACAGAGCCATGGTGCCAAACCCATTTGTGAGGATTTGGGTGAGGCGACCAGCAGCAAGCAGACTTCTGTCGTCAGCTGAAGCAACCATCCCCAGAAGTAGGAGGGCGTTTGTGACAACTGGGACAGGAAACTGTTCAGTATTGACAAACTCCCACAAAGCTGACGCCACGGCAGCCGGCATCTGCGCCGTCAGCTGAAGTTCTCGGATAATTTTCTCAATGCAAGTGAACTCCGCAACAGAGCACTCGTCCAATAGCTGAATGAGCTTTGTGGCCATTTCGTCGGGTGGCGCGTAGACCTGTCCACCTCCAGGCCTCAGGAACAGCGCGAGGAACACATTCAAGACTTCTTCTCGCACAGCAGGGTCGGACTTCCAGATCAGGGGTAGCAATTTCTTGAAACCATCTTCCGCACCACTCAACTTCAACTGATGGGCTTGACGGATAAAGTTCATGGCCTCAAGTGCATCCGTGGTCGACTTGCTACCGAGCAGTTGTACCATGAGTTTGAGAGCATCGTTCTCAAACACATCTATGAATCCAAGAGCTTCAGCATGAAAATCAATCACGCGATTGAGAGCAGTAATTTCTTGCTGCACTTGAGTCTCGAGTGCTTCATCGACAGCAGATATGGGCTCTATGACTGAATCTGCTTCTTCAACAGACTCCATCTCCTTCTGCGCCTGAGTAAGTAGAGCCTCTTGCTTCGCCTCGATCACGCGCTGAATATCAAGTTGTTTCTTCACATGGAACTCGCGATCTAATTTTCCCATGAATGGGTTGTTCTGGAGAAGAAGAGTGAGGAGCAGGATGCTGTGGCGTCTAACGACAGCTGCTTTGTCTTGAAGCCTCCCAATCGCAAGCGCGGTAACTCTCTTCAGAGTTTTCATTGGGACAGCGCCATTTTCGCACAGCAGATACCACATCTTTAGCGCATGACTTCGAGCGAATGAGTTCACATCATGAGCACGATCTTCAAGAACGGATAGAAGCTGATCTCGTGTTGCCCGTGACAGCGTTTGAAGAGGCTGGTCGTCACGCCTCTTTCGAGCTGGAGCTGACGGTCGGGGGCTTTCATCTGGTTCAATATCGTCATCTTCGTTTGGTGTGGTGACGTCATCAGCGTCGTCATTTTCACCCTCAGCGTCATCTGACCCCTCTTCGTCATCATCGCTTGCAGCCCCATCATCCGGGTGCTGCTTCCCATGCTGCTGAAAGCTCCATAGTAAAATGGATGCGATGCATGCGACACCAGCGTTCCGAAGCTGATAGGACTCGGACTCAAGTAGACCAAGCACGAATGTCAGGTTTGAGATGATGAGCGCTGGACTCCGATTCGACAGCGTAGTCAAGAAGCTCGAGATATTGCGTGTTCCACTGACGTCCTTGGAGGGATCGCCAGACGAAATCGCTGAGATCTCGCGGATAAGATCTCCAGGGAATGTCGAGTAATCGTACAGCGTGGGCAGCTGGTCTGTGAGCTCCGCGAGTGTGTTGGTAAGGTGTTCGTGATTGAAGATGAGATCCACGACGGAGGCCGCAAATGGAAGTCGAACAGATGGAACTCGGTGGATCGTAGTGCCGATGCACTGAACATCAATAAACCACATTCAGAGCTCATGCGATGGCCATTCCACAAGGCCTTCGACTGTACCTTGTAAATTTCCGTCTTCATGCTCTTCGCGCGGCAAAACGCAGAGTTCTCCATAACGTTGATCGCCGAGCGGCAATAGAGGTTAGCGAATTCTTCCTCTGGAAGATTCATCCGCCACAGTCCGAATACTTCATCGCAAATGGACTTAGTGAGAGCGTGCAAGGCGCCCTCGACGTGCTTCCCCCACGGGGTCTTGCTGCTTGCTGAGGATCCCGCCTGAACACAAGTTGTAATACATTTCGTATCAGAATCTGCCAGAGTCGACAGTCTTACACCGCAGCGATCTATCCACGAACACTGTTCTTTTGCTTGACGACCGCTTGATCAGCTTGCGCTCGCAGACGACAAATCGTCGCGATCGTCGTGGCCAGAAAGTACACGGCCGCCTTGAACGCATTACGCAGGTTCTCAACCATTTGATCATCCCTCTCACGCGCTGCCGAGACCTTGATGCTCTTGGTCAAATGGCTCACGATCGTCGTGAATGTGAGCAGCACGCGCACTTGGGTCGTCTCGCTTAGCGTCGCCAGTTTCCTAGCCACACCGACGTTAGACTAATCCCCCTCCCTCTCCACATAGCCAGCCACACCCAGAGACACGTACTTGACAAGGCTGTAGCAGAGATCAAAGTTGTAGGCCTCGAGCAGCGGCGGTTCGTCGTCGTCGTCGCCGTCGTCGTCGCCGCGGGCCGAAGTCTCGTGGAGCACGCGGCTGCTCAGCGCGCGCAGCTGCTGCGCGATCTCGTCGGCCGAGGCGCCGTCGAAGGACTGCACGTGGCCCACGCACACGCGGTCGCTTTTGGGCAGCTCCAGGTCCTGCAGATGCAGCGGCACGAGGAACGCGGTCGCCATGGTTTTTCCCTCGCTTGCTTCCCTCTCTCGACGTTGCCGTTTGAAAAAAAATGGCGGGGGAGACAAGGGGGGGAGAAAACGCACGGTTAAAACAGAAACAGATGGGTCTTTTTACACGCTTTCTACACTGCATCAGATGGCGGTGGTGGGAGAGGAAAAGGCTTTCACTCGGCGTCGAGGAATGGGAGCAGTGCTGCCGCTCGCCTTGCGCTTGCGGCTCTGGATGCGACTGGGGTCTTCCTTCGCATCCTTCGCGGCGGCTCCCTTCGCCTCTTGCTCCTTTGCGGCCTGCTCCTTCGCGGCTTGCGCTGCCTGCCACTCTGGGAGCTCCTTCTGATACCTCGCGCCATTGATGTGAGCCTCGATCCGGTCCACGTTGCGCGCAATCGACGTCTGCGTGACATTGCACCACACGAGATGCGGCTTCTTCTCATCCGGATGGTCCACAAACATTGGCGCGAAGCGGGAGAATGACATCTTTTGGCTGTGGGCGCGCTGGTACCGCTTGCCGGAGATGTACGCGGCAATCACGTCGGGATCGGCCTTCATTTCATGACCAGTGGTTGTGCACTTGACTCGATCCGAGCCAATGGTGACGAGATCGTCGACAGATGCGAGAAGCGCGTCTAGTGCTGCACTTGTGGGCTTGGACGCAAGTGCAGGCTTCAGGTTGCTGACATTTGCGAGGGGCGAGCGGCCGATCTTCACAGGCGTTGAGCGACGCGGGGGAGTCTTCGTGGAATCCACGATCTCTGCAGGCTTCACGGGAGACTTGGTGTTTACCTTAGAATCAGTCGCTGAAGGCTCCATTGCGAGGACAACGTCTTTCGTGGGCGTTTGATTCTTCGAGACCGGGGCGTTTTGCTTACTCGCTGAGGCTGCAACTTCACTTGAAACGGCCTCGCTAAAGGCTGCTCTGTCGTCACGTCCTTCTTCGCCTTCATGGATTCGATCGTCTCGTCAGTCGGTGCCGCCAATGGGGTTTTGTTCGATGTCGAGTTGTTCTCATGGCCGCGGTTCTCAAAGTCCATCTTGCGTCCAACGAGAGGGGTCAACGAGGAAGGCGCAGTCGACGTATCTTCATCAGATGCTTCTCCTTGCGCTGAGGTGCGAGACGATCTCCTCGACGGTGTGGTCTCTTCATCCGCATCCTTTGCACACGGCGTCTCGCGCGATTTTCTCGCTGGCGTCGCGGATGCCGCTCCGCGTGTGCGTTCTTGGAGCAGCGTCGCGACCCGAGCCGCGCCGTCTCCCGACTTCATGAACTCTTCGACATGTTGGACGATCACCTCCGACTTGGCATTGCCACGACAGAGCTCGAGCTCGCGCGCGAGGTACTGCAGCTCGCGACGCGAGAGCGCAGCGGCGTCGACGCTCGTGGCATGGGCCAGTGGTGGTGTCGTGGTCATGGATCAAAAGTGGGTTCTTCCTCGTCAACGCTTTTTGGATCTGACTGGTGACGCTTCGTCCGTTGGTTTGGATGTTCAAACCCATCTCCTGCATGAAGATTGCTATTGGTTGAAATAACCACTGAAAGAGTCCCCTAAGCAGGTATAATTGGTCAAAACTCCAGATGGCTTCTCAACAAGTTGATAGAGATTTGATTGGACGAAACCATGCGGAGCTGTTGCAATCTTCAAGCAATTCACGTTCAAGAGACCGAGAGCCACATGTGGTCGCGCCTCCGCCCGCGACTCGCTCGCGCATCCACGCACGCGCGCTCTCTGAGCATCTACGCTGGCACTGACGTGCGTGTAGGTATCCTGGGAGCTGGTCGCATTGCAGGGGTCCACGCAGACGCGCTGCGTCGACTCAATGCCGACATTCGATGGGTGAGCGACGGATTGCTGCTAAATCGATGTTCTCCTCTCTCACTTCGATCGTTGGCAGGTGGCAGCAGGGAGAGAAGCGAGTGCTCTTCGTTTCGCTGAACATTTCCGGATTCCGCACTGGACTGCCGATGTTGACGATGTCATCAATGACCCTGGCGTTGACGCTGTCGTGATCTGCTCACCGACCGACAAACACGCCGAACAGATCATCGCAGCTGCACGTCGCGGCAAGCACATCTTCTGCGAGAAGCCCGTGGACCTCAGTGTGGAGGTCGTGAACAAGGCCATCGAGGAGGTGGAGGCTGCC
>JAADVY010000615.1:0-14332 GCA_023336035.1 Pythium plurisporium
CTTGTCTCCACCGAGATTCACGACTATCCGCCTGGCGAACCGCGTGCCGCACACGGGCTATCGCTTCGTGCATCGCCGGCCCCGCATCAAGCGCGAGCGACGGGGCTCGGGGCCGTTCCAGAGCGTGCTCAAGGAACGCGCGGTGGAGTTCAACCTCACGCTGGATGTCCAGAACCTCCGCCACGAGATCCAGCAGCTCACGACCACGCGCGAGCTGCTCCAGTCGCGCGTGCTGCACCAACGGGACTCGCCGTCGGGCTCGCTCATGCAAATCGTGCAGGAATTTTACCGGCTCTTCCGACAGGGCTTCCGCGTCGAGGAGCAACCGCAACGGTCCCGTCGCCGTCGCCGCGTGATCACGGCCGGCGTGCAGCGCGATTTCCTACAGAGTGTCGTGCACGACGCGATCGACTTTGAGCACGGGCTCCGCGGCGTCGCGTTCATGGTCGAGATGATCCGACGGTACTCGCTGCTGCTGCGGTTCATTTGTCTCAAGATGGACAGTGTCGAGATCGTTTCCACCGACGAAAGCGTGCTCATCGTCGCCACGGGCTCGATCCGCTTCCAGGTTTTGCGCGAGACGATCGTCGGGCTGTTCCCCCACATTGTGGGCGACGAGACGCTCTGTGCTCGGCTCATCGGCGCCGACGTCGAGGCCGCAAACGTCGTGAGCTTTTGCTTCGACGCGAGCAGCCGCATCTGGCGCTACGCGTTTGATGTCGACTACGTCGCGTGCTTTAGTCGCTTGCTGGGGGATCTGCGCAGTGTCGCGAGGCTCTTGGAGCGCTCGCGGATCGGCGACAAGAGCATGTTTGGCGTGACGAAAGACGGGCACATTGAAAATGTCGATCAACTTGATGAAACCACACCACCGCCGGCAGCGAGCAGCAGCGAGGAGCCGCTGTTTGAGATCATGTTATGACATCGCATCTGTCAGTGGTGTATATATTTTGTGCATCCACAGAACGGTGGACAAATGTCGCGAAAGTGTGTTTGTGTGGCGAAAGTGTGTTTGTGTGTGAGTTGAGTCTGGACAAAAGAGTCAGTAGAGAGGGGGGGGTCGTTGCGCTCCGACACCCTCCGCTTCACGAGTTACTTTTGCTTCTTGTTGCCGGCACGCTTGCCGTTGCTGGTCGCGGTCGCATTGCCGTTCGCCGGCTTCTTCAACGACGACGACGAGGCGGACGCTGCGCTTGTCGCTGTCGGCGACGGAGAGAGCGGCTTGCGCGAGGCCTTACGCTTCCCCTTTGATCGCTTGCGGGCGCAAAGACCGCAGCAGTAGCCAAACGTCGCAATGTACAGAGCCGTGCCGACAATGAACCACGCGAGGCTGAGCACCACGCGCACGAGCACGAACACAATCGGCGCGGCAAGCACATACAAAGAGCCATCCACGATCTTCTGCGCATACGGTGCCACACCATCCGTCTGCTTGAGCAGCGTGATGGCATCCGCTCGGGCCGCCATAAAACGCTTCTGAGCGAGGTTATAGTTCTTGATCGCCGAGTTCTTCGCCCTCGCGAACTCGGCCTCAACAAGCGGTTGGTATTCCTTCACGTAAGGATCCGACGCCTTGCGCAGGTCAACGATGAGAGGATCCAACGTTGCAGCGAGATGGTCACCGTACAGCTGGCCCGCCGTCTCGGTGACCGTTTTCTTGTATGTCTCCAACGCCTCCAAGGCCTCTGTGACGCCAGTCGAACCCTGCTGGGCCGATTCCATCTGCAAACGCAAGGCCGTCACGGCATTCGAAGCGAGCACGACACCTTCGTCATAGTACGACGAGAGCAGCGCCGAGATCGTGACCTTCTCATCCAACTTCTGCAGCTCATCGCGGAGCGCCTCGTTCTTCTTCCGAGACGTCGCGACGTCGCGCTCCAGCGTCTTCACCTGATCCTGCGACTTGACAAGCTTCGCCTTGGTCTCCGTGACCTCGGCATCGCGCTTGCCCAGCGTGGCCTTCTGCTCTGCGACCTGTGTCTTGAGCTGTTCCACAGTCTTCTCCAGCGCAGCGATCTGTTCCTTGAGCTGCGCGAGCGTCTCCACATGCTGCACCTCACTCTCCGCGATTTTCGTCTGCAGCTTCTCCACCACCTGGGTGTGCTGCGCTTCGCTCTCGCTCAACTGCTTCTCGAGCTTTTCCACGGCCTTGGTCGCGTCCTGCTGCGCCTTGCTCACGTCCTTCTGCGCCTTCTTGGTGCGCGTCTGTTCCTCCGCGAGCTGGCCCTCGAGCTCGCTTTTCTCCTTCTTCCACTGGCCATTCGCAGCCACGAGCTGGCTCTGCCATTGCGCACGCTCCGTCTCGAGCAGGTCGATCTTGGTCTCATAGTTCGCGACGACCTCGGGCGCGACACACTTGGCCAAATCGGCGACCGGCGGGAAGCCATCGGCCTCTACGGTGACGGTCTGCGTCGCCGCGTCGTCCGCACGCACGCCGGTGGCTCCCACGGCGACCGTGGCCACCAGCAGCACGCGCACGATCGACTGCACACGCACCATTTCTCGCTGCTTGACTGAGCTTCTCCCTTCGTGGTCCCCAACTCGATCTGTGTCCCTTTGATGTGCCACGTATCATCCTAACACGGTCAAAATAAAAAGAACCCCGGGTGTTTGAAACAGATTACTGTACTGGTGCGGATGGTTTCAAATGCATCTACAAAAATTCAGTGAAACGTTTCGATCAGCGGTTGGAAATAGATGCAACGTGTGTTTCATTCAGTCACCTCCTTCTGTTCATCCAGATTGAAGTGATCTTGCACATTCAACCTCCGTCACTCAAAATGAAGGGCAATCATTTGCCTGCCACGGATGTGGCTGACTTGAATGACGATGTCTTGGAGTCACCACTTGGCGCTGATGGTGACGAGCCGGCCATAAGCGGTTTGTTCTGGTTCTCGATCTGGATGTGGATCTCGGCGTTGCTGAGAGGCGTCACGTCAGCTCCACGTCCGCTGATTATTACATCCACCGCATCATCAACATAAAGAATTCGCCACGAGTAGCGACAAGAAACACCTACACTGGTGGTGGTGGTGGTGTTGGGTTTGCCTCGTGTAGAACCGACAGCGCTTCAATGAATGCCTTCGGCCTAAGGAATGATGTTGTACCCAACACGACGTCTCGTTTCTCGGATTGACGCAATTCGTAGATACTTCGCAGCTAAGGGTTGTGCACATTCTATCAGCTGCCGAACACTCTGAGCCAACAGCAATCAAGTTGCTCACCTCTGCGTATGTCGCACCACCACACACGAAGACGAGCATCTTCTCACCCGAAAAGTCTTCCTTTTCCTATATCATCGTCAAGCTGCCCATCAGCATGACCTTTGTGCGGATCGTAAAGTGCTACATACCGTCGCGGTTTCAGTCTTGCCGGGTTTCGCTTGCGCCTTTCTGCAAACAACGCAAATGTCAGAGCAGTGTCAAACGGCTCGACTTAGAATTTCGTGAACAACTCACTTTCGCAACGAGATCGGACCAGCCTTCTTCTTTCCGTCGTCGTTACTGGTCGACGAAGTCGGTGGTGGAGCGATGATATAAGGATACTCTTGCAGGTCGAGCGTGTTCTTCAGAGCTTGCAGCAGGATCGACTTGATGAGCGGTTCATGACGAGCATTTGAGTACTCCACAGTCTCTGCCTTTTTTGTCGCCTCTTTGATTTGTTCAGTGGTCAGCAGACTGTTGCCATTTTGCTTGTAGATCAGGCCACCAGCGACGTTTAGCATGTTGTTCATGGCGAACTCGTATTTCTTCGAGAAATTGCACGCCTGAATTATCTTTCTCTTCTCTTGGGTTTTCATCGAGTCTTGAGTGAGGTTGAAAACCATTGCGACTCGGAAACGATCACATTCTGAGAGCTTGGGATCTTTGAACAGATCTTCGAGCTGCTTCGTCAAGTTGCTGTGCTTGATTTTCCTCCCAGACTCATCCACACCGGTAGCCATGGTCTGTTCGATATTGGAAGCTTCTAATAGAGACGATTTGGTGAACGTGTCCATGGCTTGACCGGCCAACCACAAATGCTGTGACAGTTTGCCAAGCATTTCTCTATACTCTGGCAGCTCGCGGAGTGCCGCAGCCATGGATCGCAGATCACTCTGCTTCCCTTTGCCGAGTGAGGCACCCGCGCTCGCTGAGAGCTGGGTCATGCGCTTTCCGATTTCTTCACTCACCTTGGCGATGTGCGTATGACGGTACTCAACCCACAGCTTGTCGTTTTCATTGAGGAACGCTGTCTTCATGACCGTGCCCGAGTTAGTCTCGGCCGGGTAGGTGATCTGCTCTTCCTGAACGTCCACAAGATCATAGATCAACGCCTGAAAAGTGCTCTCGTGCATCATGGGCGCCACGAGATCCTGTCCGCGGTCGATAAAAAACAGTGTTCCGCGGCTCGTCGAGTACGTGAACGCGTCGTTCTTGGCCACAAACTCGTTCATTCTGGCCTGGAACATGCGCGCGAGTTTCTCCATGCGGGGCTGCTCGGCCTTGTACCGCACATACGGGTACTCTTCCAGCGTCGCACACACCGACACAAGCCGTTGGCAGATCGACTCGAGGATCGCGTCGTCTTTTGTGACCGCCGGTGAGTACAATTGATGGAAACAGTCGTTCATATCAAGCGAGAATGCACATTTTTCGAGCGCGAGAAAATCGACGTGCACTTCCTGCAGCGCCTTGAGCCGGGGCAGCAACGCGTCCGCGTCTTTCAGTTCACCAAGCACCTCGTCATTTGCATGGCTAAGGAAATACAGGTACGCGTCGTTGTACTTGGGCTTCTCGGGCACGGCAAAGTCGGCCGCGATCTTGCGGATACTTTCGCGGGTCGGCGTGACAAAGTACACGACGTTCATCTCGGGGAACGGCTGGCGGTTGAGTTCAAGCCGTTCGATGATCGAGACGCCGCAGTCGGTGAGATCGCTCATGCGGACGGCGTAGTTGAGGATGCGGGTCGTGTGGTCGTCCACGACCAGCACGACCCATCCGCGCGTGAGCGTCGTCACGTGCTTGAGCATCTTGAGCAGGATCTTGTCCTGCACCACACGTCGCAGATCCACATCGCGGGCATTCGCCACGGCGCCGCTTGCCGTCTCCATGGTGAGGTAGGAGCCGGGTCGTTTCCCTTTGTGTGTGGGGGGTTTCCCTTTTGCGAAGAAGCCACTTCAACGTTGCCTGGCAACGACGTCGTCCCTCCTGAGAGGAATGGGTCATCCCTCCTAAAAGTTGCGAACTTAATTGTGGTAAGTACGGATTGGTAAGGCGTACTTAGTCTCTGGAGCTCTTGGCGGGAAAGCGTGGGAGGTCATTGCGAGCGGCGCCAATTTCCAAGGACGGAGAGAAGCAGAGGCAAGATATGTTGAACGTGGGGAACCGCCGTCGTGAGCTGCACGAGCAGCGCAGCAGCAGCGCAGCGACGCTGTCGATGTACAATGAAGCGCCGCTCGTCGAGGTGTCGCTTGAGGAGTTTGAAGAGTACGCGATCGACCGGCTCCATGGTACGAATCAACTGGGGACAGTGACACTGTGGGGCCCATTGCTGACCAGTACGTGTAGTCTTGAAGGCCGTGGAAAACCACCGTCTGCGTAGTGTCGCGCCCAAGGACAAGGAAGGCAAGCTGGACAAGGTCATCAACAAGCACATGCCGCTGCGTGCTGGCGGGCCCGTGCACTCGAAGCGCGCCGAGTCGGACGCGGTCAAGGACGTGCTCTCGCACTTCTTCCTGCGTATGGCGTTCTGCCAGACCGAGGAACTGCGTCGCTGGTTCCTCTCGCAGGAGAGCGCTCTGTTCAGATACCGATTGGACAAGATGACGCGCGAGGAGAAGCTGCTGTTCATGAAGCAGAACGGCATTGTCTACGAGGAGGCCACGACGAAGGAGGTCGAGGCGCGGCAGACGCAGCTCAAGGCTGTGCGTGATGCGCAGCTGATCGACCGCCAGCAGCGCTTCAATGCGCTTCCAGCTTACTTCAAGGTGCCGTTCACTGAAGCGATTGATCTCGTGGGGACCCGGAAAGTGTACCTCGAGGGCGGCGTGGCCTACGTGCCGTTTGACCATATCGTGTCGCTGTTGTACGCGGCCTTCCGAGCCAATGTGAGTACTCTATCGTGTCCACCTCGGAAGGGTTGTAGTCGCTGATCACATTTGTATTGTGCAACCTGCAGTTGTCGAAGCAGCTCTCGTCGGCCTTCCGCAAGTACAACCGCTCAGCCATCAGCAAGGACGAGCGCCTCGCGCCTGTGCTGACCAACCTCGCTAAGCACCACATTGACGCGGACTACTCACAGGCGGCTCCTGTGGGAGGCGAGCATCAAATCACGCCGGACATGATCGATGGTCTCGCGGCGACGTCGATGCCACTGTGTATGAAGACTCTCCACAAGGCACTCAAGGTGAACCACCACCTCAAGTTCGCTGGTCGTCAGCAATTCGGCCTCTTTCTGAAGGGTACGGGTCTGCAGCTCGACGATGCGATCGCGTACTGGCGTTCCGAGTTCTGCAAGAAGCTCTCGGTGGATGACTTCAACAAAAAGTACGCCTACAACATTCGTCACAACTACGGTAAGGAAGGCAAGCGCAAGGACTATGCACCAGCCAACTGCATGCGCATCATCACAGGGGAGCCCCCCAAGGCTGGCGAGTATCATGGCTGTCCATTCCGCCACTACGAGGAGGACCACCTGCGGAAGGCACTCCAGGGGATTTCGGAACCCGACAAACAGGAGATTCTCGCCCTCGTGCAGGGCCGTCACTACCAAGTGGCTTGCAAGAAGCACTTCGAGGCGACCCACGCCGGTAGTGATCCGGATGTCATGATCAACCACCCGAACGGCTACTTCGAAGAGAGCCGCAAGTACTATGCAGCCAAGAACGAAAGTGTGAATGTCCAGGCGTAGAGACAAACCAACACGTCGCGAGCGTGGTAAATGACTTGATACTTTTATGTACTTTGCGATTGTCTGTTTGAAACATCATGAATTGTGCGTACCATGTCGCTGCTGGGGATTCACGTCTTCCCTGCGTGGGCTACAGAGACGTCTGGTTGTCTTCCTCCATCTCGGCATTTTCGCAGTCGACATTGTTTTCCACCTTGGACATCGTGAGGCTGATCGCGCCATTGTCTGTCTCACGGAGATACTTTCGCATCGCCATATCCGCAAACTTGCGCATGATCACCTAGCAACAGACCACTCACAGATCAGCTCGTCTTTTGACAATCAGAGATATTGCTTGATCCTTACGATTCGCAGCAGCCGTCGATCCGAACGAAAGCTCTGCACGTTCGCGACGCTCTCGGCGATCTCCTTCTCGGCTTTGTTGTTCTCCACCGGATCGTGAGCTGTGCCCACCATGTCAGCCAACCACTTTTCCTTCTGCATAGCCTATTCGGAAACACGTACACTGTCGGATCGGGAGCAGCTTTGGACCCGCCAGCACGTGGAGCATGTCCACAAAGTTGGTCGCCCCCGCATCGGAGCTTCTGAAGGCAGCGTCCACGGTGAACGCACCGTGCTCGTGCTGCAACACGGCCTCGAACGCCGCCTCAGTCGGTGTGCGTGCGTCCGCGTACCGCGTGGCCTTGAAGTTGCGCAGCTGCTCCATCACCGCACACAGCACCTGTTACACTCCCAGAGGGACCGTAAGACCACGTTGCATTCGTGGCGTAAGCTATAGCAGAGACGTACGATCTCGTAAGAGCCCTTGACCTTGGCATGGGATCGGAAGAACTCCATGACATCCTCATCTGGAGCCTGGAAGATGCTGCAGAGAACCGTTCCTCGAGTGAGTAGATTGTTCTCGGCAGAACAAACAAATGTTCCGTACCGTGTCTTGGCCGAGTCGCTGAGTGCACGCCACCACGAAGCAAACCCCTTGGCGTGGGTTTCCAGGAACGCCTTGTACTGCGCCATGTCCTCCTTCATGACGACGCGCAGGCGTGCACGCTCGGTCAGAATCTCTTCATGGATGAACGGCGGCCACGGAGAAAACTGTTCTTTCTTCTCATCATCCGACTCTGTACGCCATAGATCAATCCAACCATCAGCCAGACAGAACACTACCAAACGGGAACTGTTCCTCACCCCAGTCGGAACAGCGATCCGCAAACATGGCCACGTCCATGATCTGATGCGTCACACCACAGCAACTGCATCCTCCCTGTCACATATATCAATCAGTTAGATCTGCAGAAAAGTTCCCATCGCACCAGAACGGTTCTGCGCCGGCGAGAACAATTCCACGCACCTGGTTGATGTACTCGAACATGGTGCGGTCCACGACCCACGCGTCGTCGAAGCGCCGCATTGCTCCTTGCTTGTTTTGACTTGATCGAGACGTTGAAGTCTCTCAACTGACTGCCCCTCTTCCCTTGTCGGCGACCGCGACGCTGACTGCCGATTCCGATTCTTCGACGGACCAACAGAGCCAGGTGCGCGGCGGTCACTTGGCCGGTGCCAAAAGCTCCTTGGAACAAAAACCGAAACGACGCAAGGTCTTCTATGTTACACGAATGTCGTACGAAGGTAATAACAGAAGATTTGGCACATCGTGACCCAAAAGAGAATGATGGTCTGTGCCAGGGACACAACCGATCAATTCGCGAACACAGATTGACGAGAAGCTCACGAGACAAAGCTCAGGAAGATGGTCGCGCCGGACGAGCCCCCGAGGATGACCGGCGCACAGTCTCCACCTGTCCATGGCGCAGTGGAGCGAGAGCGTGCTGCCGTGGACGTTTGTGCGGATGTGGATGAAGTGGGGGACGAGAGCTTGCGCGCGACGCTCGGTCGGCTTGCCGTGACATTCCAGCAGAGCGTGGATGCCAACCTCACGCTCGTGCGCGTGGGCTTGCTCGTCGCTGCGGCTGGATCTGCGTACGCGGCTGTGCGGCTGAGTGGCGTGGTAAGGTGCGCTTGTGTGGTGAGAAGTTTTGGATGGCAGCTGAGTGTGGTTGGCATTGTGTAGTTTGGCCGCTTCGACCACGTCGATGAGATCCCGTCGCATCTCTTCCGACAGCGCAAGACGATCCGCGTGCGCATGATGCGGCAAAGCGAGCGTGATCCGAATGTGTTCTATGTGTACCACACGCCGTTCATGCGGCGCGCGTTCCTGCAGGACTCCTTACCGAGCATCACGTCAGCAGGCGACAAGCGGCAGCCGTTGCTGGCGGTGCGAGCGTTTGGGATCCAAGTGGACGAAAGTGCGGAAGAGTGGGTCTGGTCAAATTTCGTCTCGGCACATCGGCGAATGAATCTGGAGTTACTCCACAAGTACGCGCTATCTCGTGTGGATGCCAAGTTTATCCGTTCATGACCACTTTCTCTCTTGTTGTGCAGAATGAATAGTGCCGGCCCAGACGATCAAGAAGCGATTGCGACGTGTGCCATATCCATTCGAAAGGTGAGCAATGCTTGACACGCACCGGTGACCGCACCAGCGATACTGACCCTGTCCTGTCTGGGATCCAGTTTCCCCTTGGGAAAGACTTTGCACATGAACTCGTGTCGCGCGGTCTTGCCGAGTGCCTGCCTGAGTCACTTGATAAGTATGAAAATGGGAGGTGCGTACCACTGATTGCAGCAGAGTCGAAGTGGCATTGGAGCAGTGATAAATACTACGTGTCATCGTAGCCCCAACGCGATTGAGTCTTTGCTGCGGCGTTACAAGCAGCTCGAAGCCGCCCAGAAGAACGCACAGACCATGCAGTACGGGATCTGGAAGGACTGGCAGGATGACAAGCTCACAGACCGCGTTGTCTCCGCTGGTAAGCGTGTCACGAGCCGTGGAATTCAAAAGCTTGTGAGTAAAGTTACAGGTGCCTAATGCTTTGAAGTCCATCCACTTGTGGTTCAAGACTCACGGCAACCCGTCTGGAGTATGGATACGTATGGCAATCATGATACAGAAAGTGAGAGTGCATTGCAATTCATTGCTTTAGGATCAATCGGACCTCTCGAGGCATGCAGGGGCTTTGCGCCTCCAAGGGGAGCAGAGACGGGAAGCTATCGCTGCCATGCGTCGACGAGGATCACCACGAGCGAACACACACGAAAAGACAGAGCCGCTTATCCGTAGCAGCGGATAGCGACGTCGCAGCCCTTGTCGGCGCACTGGCCGCCCTTCTCCAGGTACTGCTGGTGGTATTCCTCCGCGGGCCAGAACGCGGCGGCCTCCGTGATCTCCGTCACAATCGGCTTGTCCAGCTTCTTCTGCTCGGCCTCAAGCGTGGCCTGCGCCTCCTTCTTCTGGTCCTCGTTGTGGTAAAAAATACCCGAGCGGTACTGCGTGCCAATGTCGCCCTTCTGGCGGTTGAGCGTGGTCGGATCGTGGATGCTCCAAAACTTGTCGAGCAGCTCGCGGTACGAGATGACCTTGGGGTCAAACTCGATGCGGATCGCCTCGGCGTGGCCCGTGTCGCCCTTGCACACCTGCTTGTACGTCGGGTTCTCCTTGTGGCCGTTCGCGTAGCCCACCGTGGTCTTGGTCACGCCCTCGAGGCGCTGGAACGCGAGCTCCACGCCCCAGAAGCAGCCGGCCGCGAACGTCGCGATCGGTCCCTCGTTCTGGTTGTCGGCCATTGCTGTACTATGCACACGCGTGTGTTGGAGGAATGCCCGGAGCCGCTTCGTGCAGGAACTCGCAGGAGACGTCGCTCTGGAAATTGAGAAGTGAGCAGAGCGAAGGCGCGGCAGCATCCAGCGGGGAGCTTTTTCGTCGACGTTCCTCCACCAGGTGTGGGGTACAACGTCAAATGGACCAGTCTCTGCCACGCCGGAAGAGCGAGGTTTTGAGAGGAAAGCAAGGGGGAGAGGCGAAAAACCTCGCAGGATTAGATTACCATGGGCTGTTGACGTTCTAGAAGATGAGAATGCACCAATCAGAGATGAGAACTGCTAAACGTTGTTTTGCCAGACACGTTCTGATTGGTGAATCGATTTTCACCAATTACAGGAGAGGTGATGGGATGGCAAATTGTAGCAATTTGTGCAGAATCATATTACACGTTTTGAAAATACCGTAAACGGGATGGTTCGAGTGTGTCATCACACTGTGTTGGATATCACGGCGTGCACCGCGCTACTGCGTCTACACAGCAAGCTCATGCATCGAGTAATAATCTTATTCATCAGTACAAAAGCTCCTTGATCCAAGTGTCGGGAGGTTCACCGAAGCGGCGCCGACGCGGCTGTGAGCAGCTTGATTTTTTGACCGACAAACGTCAATGAGAAGATCGGACACAGTCGCTTTGCCTGGATGTGGCTGAATGCGACGCCGAGACTGGCGCCATTCTTGTAAAATGTGAGGTGACCCCGCTCCATGTCCAGCAGTACGCCCACGACGTCTCCGTCCCGGAACGGCTCGGCGTAGTAATCGATCGTGTCGTGAAGTTTGTGGCCGGTCCCACACGAGATGCCCCAAAAGATACCACGGCTGAGAATGCTGCCGTTGAGCGGGATATCAGCCGAGCCGACGCCGACAAACACGCCATCACCACCACGTGCACTCTCGAGCTTGACTTCCCAGTACTTGACGCCGATCGTGATGTCGGCGTTGCCGATCACCGATCCAAAGCCCTTCGCGATTTGCACGACCGCCGAGTTCTTCTCTTGCAGAAGAAGGTACACCGAGCACCGCTGAGGATCGAACCGTACGAGCGGCGCCTTGAGCACGAGGATCGGGTGGTGCGGCCCCGAACCGATCATGCAGTCACCAATGGTCTTCTCCGGTTGCAGCTCGTGCTTACTGACCGAGTCCGTTTGCACGAGCGTGATCGCGACGTCCTCATCGACCAGCTGGAGCTGCTCGCGCACGAGCTTGATGAGCTCGGCGGCCAATCCCGTGAGCGGGAAGACGAGCGAAAACTTGATGCGCTTGCTGTCGACGACGGCGTAGAACGTGAACTCGGGCGCCTCGGCGATCTGGTTCTTCGCGAGGTACGCGAGCCCCCAGGGAAACTTAACACGCGTGAAGCCCTCACGCTCCTCGCCGGCGTCCGTCGGGTCCGGGAGTGAGCCGACGCCGAAGGGCGTGGAGACCAGTGCGTGGGTCATGTTGGGTAGGTGAAAGAGATGGCGTTTTCGGGGGGAGGAAACTGCAACACCAGGCCCAGAAAAGCAAAGAAACGCGGGTGATTTCGTACTTTATAGGATGTGTGCAGTACGGGAACCGCTGACGCCAGCTGCCAAGGACCTGCCAGATCCGATAGCGAGAACAAGTCGCTTCAACGTGTGACTGACGCTCTGCACACTAAACCTTGCAAAATGCATAGCTGACCATCCCACACTCTGGCAAACGGTCTTGTTGAAGTGACGTTTGGCTGAAAAGTATCCATGTTTCCCAGATAAATTACCGCTCCCTGTCCCCACTGTTCGCTCATGGTGCTCTCCAACAAAAACGAAAACTTTCACGTGGCCCGAAAGAAATGCCCTTTTATCTTTCGTTTTTTTTTTCTCTTTCTCTCTCTCACTTCCCGCGCCGCTTCCCTCGCAACCAGCCAAAAAAGGGAAATCCTTCGACGACGGGACCGAGCGACGTCGCCGCGCGTGCCGTGCTTGCTGCTGGATGGGGGCGGCGTGCTGTCGGTGCCAACAGGTCGCATTCGAGGACGACGCGCTCCGTCTCGCGCCACGCGAAACCGCGGCTCGAAACGCCTCCCGCGGCGCCGCCCACGACGAGTCGTCGGCGACGTCCAGTACTACCGCCTTGCTCACGCGGTCCGCGGTGCGCCACCGCTCGACGCGCCGCCCGAGTCGCCAGTCCGTGACGATGAACCACTCGCTCGCCAACTACGTCGCGTTCCCATTCCCGTTCGCGAACAAGACACCGGCAAAGAAACCAGCCAAGTCCAGTACGACCAAACCACAACCCGCCAAATCGGAGCGTGGCCGGCGCGCGAGCGTGGTGGAGATGCTGCCGTCGGGACTCGGCGACCATTTCCGCACGACTACCAAGGGCGAGCTCACGCCGCTATCGCTGGTCGAGCTCTGCGTGCGACGCGTGTGTGTGAGCCTGGTGGGAGATCCGGAGTGCTACGCCGTAGCGTGGCCCGCCACGCGCCGAGCCGGGATCCCCTCGGAAATCGCGAGTGCCGTGCTCGTGTACTTGAAGCGACACGAAGTGCTGACCAAGACCCATTTCCGTTTTCTCGCGCGCTACTTGTTCCACGAATGGAACCTCACGGACCAGCTCGACGTGGACAGCTCGTGGTTCAACGCCATTGGCGTCGCACCGCTGCAGTACATCAAGAGCATTGATTTCGCCAACTGTGTGCATTTGACGTCGCTCGGCTCGGAGCGGTGGCAGCAAGTCGACGAGATGCCCAATTTGGCCTCGGCGTCGTTTGAGAATTGCCGAATGCTCAGCAAATGTGTACCGGACATTCTGCAAAGCTCGACGCGGCTCACGTCGCTGAATCTGGCTGGATGCCGTAACGTGGATGATCGCAGTCTGCTGGCGCTGCGGCGGCTCTTCCGCTTGAAGAGCCTTGATTTGGTAGGTCGAACTCAGCTGATATGGTACAAGACGTGCTAACACAATTGCTTTGCTAGGCCGGTTGCAGTCAAGTTACCGACGAAGGGTTTAAATGTCTGACCAGTTTGTCGAAGATGGAGCGACTTGTATTGAGTCGATGCACCAAGCTGACTGATCAAGCGTTTGAAGATGTGGAGCTGGCATTCCCGGTACTGCAGTACTTGGACGTTGCCCACTGCCGTCTCACGTGTGTTTGCTATATTTCTCTGGCTTTGGTGAGGCAGCTTTGACCTTTATCGTGTTATTTTCTATTAGGGATGTCGCACTCGCTCACTTCGGTCATGTCGTATCACTCACCACCTTGGTTGTTCGAGGCTGCCGACAGCTTACTGATAGCGGTATGGATCGACTAGCATCGCTCAAGGCATTGCAGTATTTCGACGCTCGTCACTGCGAAGATATTCGTTCGTTGCAGACTGAGTGGTCAGACATGCGTGTACTCCTGTTGTCCCGAACTGCTTTTGCGGAGGCGGAGGCAGCTGTTCTCAAAAATATGGAGCGTATTGTGGAGTTGGACATCAAAGCATGTCGAATTTTGAAGCGGTGAGGAAAAGACTATGTTCTCTGAATGGTTTTGTATGGGCCTGACCTCTGCTGTGTGTCCAGAGGGTTTGATTTTATCAGCAAGCTCTCGCAATTGAAGTCGTTGACATTGCAAGAGACAGCATTGACAGACTCGGCACTAATACAAATCTGCAAAGGTGTCCGGGGTCTCGTGATGCTCAACGTATCCCACACCGAGATCACAGATTCCGGGACTGAAGGCTTTTCGTATCTTACGGATCTGGAAGTACTACGGATGGACAC
>JAADVY010000616.1:0-14324 GCA_023336035.1 Pythium plurisporium
CCCGCCACAGGAGCTCGGCATGTCGGACAGCCCTTCACGCGCGTGTCGCCGCTCGACGGTGCACGCAGCGGCCGCACATTTATCCATTGCTTCGTGCTTTCATCTCGTTCATAAAAGTCCAGAAGCCCCAGCCAGCCGTCGAGCGTCTCGACCGTAAAGCAGTGGCCACACCGCAGCTGCACGAGCGGCGAGTCGTTCGGATCGTGCGCTTCAAGCGTTGCAAACATCACGTGGTCGACGACTTGGTCTCGGTGGGTACGATTTACGTCAGCCGGACACTCGCGGCAGTACGCACGCGAGAGACACGGCTCGCCGCACAGTCCCGGACACTGGTGGCCACACTCTTGCAATCGCTTCGTGCATCGCCGGTCGCAGGGCAGACGTGTACACGGACTGCCACAAGGCAGCTCACAGGCTCCGACGTGGGGACACGACCACGCGCACGGGTCGGCACACGACGGACACGGCTCGCGGCACTTCTTTGAGCACGTGGAGTGAGCACACACATTGCGGCAAGGCTCCTCGCACGGTGGGCACTGACCGGCCGCGTGGCAAAAGCTCGTGCATGCGTGGCCGCACAGCAATGCGCGCTCGCACGCGTGGCGACACGAGCCAAAGTGGTGGTCGCCTTGTCGCGGCCGTTTCGCCGCTTCTTCCATAGCGTCCCGAGAGGCCAAAAAACGCGCTGGCTCCGACAAGTTGCTGGCGAGGCACTGCCCGCAAGAGTACTGGCATGTGTGGTCGCAGTCCTGGGGGCCGCCGCACTTGGCATTGCAATTCACATTCACACCCCACGCGGCTGCCCAGTTCCCCTTCTCGACCGCGCGGCTAAGAGTACGCGCGTCTGCACACGATACCTCACGAACGTGGCCGCAAAAGGGCATCTGCACCTCCACCATTGCACGACACGCGAGCTTGAACGTGGTAGAGTGGACGTCGGAACACGGCACATCGTGGAGCGAGTGGCCGCACGGGAGGACGTGCTCCGTGATGATCTCTCGGCAGCGACACACTTGGTGGCATCGAGCATTGCACAAGTGTCCACAGACCGCCACTCGCTTTGCACAGGGCTCCAGACAAAGAGCGGCAACGTGGCCTGTATCGTCGGCGTGGCACAGCCGTGGGCAGCTGTGGCCGCAGCTCAAGCGCTGGTCACATTTGACGCGACACCCACCGTCAGGCGATAGCTCGCGGATCTCTTGAGCCGTCGAAATTTGCGTGACCGTGCCGTGCTTCTGGCACTGCAAGCCTAATGTGCGGCCCATAGCGCCCGTCTCCTCGAGGATGTCGAGCACGCGGTTGAACATGGTCGCCTTGGCGCTGTGGCGAACCGTGGACGCCGAGCCGAGCAGAAACATCGCGCCCTTGGCACGCGAGAGCATCACGTTGACGCGGTTGAAGGTCTTGAGGAAGCCCGTGCTGCCGCGCGCGTTGCAGCGCACAGTCGAGATGAAGACCACGAGAGACTCGTTGCCCTGGAAATTATCAACGGTCGAGAGCCGCACACACTCCTTCAAACTCTTGACAACCACACCACTGTTGTGGCTGATAAAAGGCAGGTGTTGCTTGGATTCAGTTGCTTCATCCGTGTCACTCCCCACGCTGCCGTTGTCCACGCCAGCTGCATGTAGTGCATCCACATCCTTCTCGTCCAAAGCGAATCGGAAATTCTTGGCCTGCAGACGTCCGCGGATCTTGACCAACTGGCCCAAGTACGGCGTGAGAATCGTAATATCTTCCAGCCCGTAGCCCTGCTTGATCGCGTACGCCACAAGCTCGACAATCAAATCGGCTTCAAACTCGTTGGTATGCGATAGCACGTCCCCGTCCTCGCACTCATCGTGGTCCAAAAACCACAAATTGTGTGTAAAGCCACGGGTCGCTGGATAATTCTGCACTTGCGGTCCGTCCACAAGCTGCGGATATAGCGTACGGCGAATAAGGTCACAGATCTCGGGACGCATACGGCGCTGCACGTGAAGCGTGACTAGTGAGCCAGCTCCGCCATTCGCATTGGCGGTGCGCTCGTCCACGAGTCGCTCAAACATCGACACATCGAGATCGTACCGCGGACCACCACTCTGGCACTCACGACTCAGCTCGTACTCGTTCAGGATAGGCCGCAACTGCATATGATCGCCAATCTGGATAAGCTGCTCAGTCGCCCCCGACAAACACGCGAGTAGATGGGCCTCCAGCACTTCGCCTGCTTCTTCGCACACGACAATCTTCGGTGCGAGCGCGCGGATCAGCGCCTGGTGAATCGCGCAGCCCGTCGTGGTCACTCCCACCACTTTGCTCGATCTCAGTATACGCAGCAAGTTCGCATTGTCCACCTGCTCGGCTTCGACAACCTTTTCATTGTACTCGTCCAGGTGGACGTGGATTGACTCGCGCGTCGACTCACGCCACTCGTGCTCCCACTCCACGATCAGTGCCTGGCGCTCGCTCAGCGGCAACTTCCACAAACCCACGTCGCGTCGCTCGCCCTGCTCCCACGCCCGCCAACGCTGTTTCTTGTCTCGACCTCGCTGGCCTTGTGCTTGGAACCCTTCCTCATCTTCTAGACCGACAATCTCGGCATATTCAGACGACCGGTTGTATTGCAACCAGTTGAGAAACGATCGCGATGAAGTCGACGCAGCGACAAAGCCTTCAAGGTACTCCTCTTCAATCGCTCGACACTCAGATCGGAGCATTCCAAAGCGCTGGCGCTCTTGGCGTGAATGCACCGCGTCATGTTTGAGCGCATTAAGAGACCGTGGCTCGAGTCGCTCCGATTTGCTGCGGCTGCCAATGCGTACGATCGCGTCCAACGGAAGCCCATCGTCCACGAGCCCTTCAAGAAACTGATCGAGTGCGTGATTCGTGTAGCACACACAGAGGATCGGCCCTGGCTCCACCGGTTGGTTCAGAATACCGCGTACAATCTTCGTGCCGACATAGCTCTTGCCCGTGCCTGGTGGACCTTGGATCAAACACACTTGCTGGGTCATCGCGGCCGCAAATGCCTCACACTGGGACGCGTCCAACACCAATACCCCACGCTGCTCGTACGCACGCAAGTGCTGGAGAAGCGTCGCATAGTCCTCTCCAGGTACGCTACGGAGGTCCACACGCACGTCCGCATCCTTGCAAACGAGAAACTGGAGATCATACGTCGCGAGCGGTCGCGCATATTCCGGTTTCCGCTGGTACGCAGCCTGGCGGTCGCCGCCATAGAGACACTGTTGAAGATCTGAGCCGAGCGCACGCGCGTCGAGCTGCTGCAACGAGCTGAGGATCGGCTTGTAGCCTGTGAAAAAGAGTCCACGCACTTCGATGAGCAAATTGAAGAGCGTCGGATTGGTCAATACGGTCACGAGCTCGGCCGCGCGGTTCGTGTCGAGCAGCGCGAGTTTCACTGAAAACCGTTCTGGATCCGAATACAAATTGGCAGGATCCTTGTCGGCCACCGTCGCAAAGATCAGCTCGCGTGCACCAAGTGCTGCGTACCTGGGAAACTGGTCGTCGCGTTCCTCCTCGTCCAGATCTGCATCGTCGTCGCCCAGCGCCGCGTGGGTCACACCGACTGCGATGCACACGAGCGAGCCACGCTCGTACTGCCGCTCGCGTTCCCAAAACTCGCGTCGCTTGGCCTTGGATTTGTTGCGGACGCTTGCTGGTTGCTTAGCTGAGATCTGGAACATGACGCCCTTGTGGATCGAGCCACTGAGCTGGTCGAGCCGCGCGTCCAGGGCCACATTCAGCATCGGCACATTCGCCTCCCGTGGAGGCTTCCACCGCTGGGTCCGCAGGCTCGCGTTCAGCGTGGCCGGGCGTAGTGCCCACTGGATGCCACGCCGCATCTGGGCCAACACGTCCTCACGCAGCAGTCGGTAGTGGAAATCCAAATGCCGCTCCATCACGGCACCCGCATCCTCGTCCACAGCCGCGAGCAGCTGCCCACGCGTCGGTAGGTACGCCGGCTCGACACACCGCATCTCGAGATCCGTGGGGATCACCTGCACGTCGCGAAAGCCGATCGTGTCGTTGTCGTGGCGTGGGCCCTGCGCGAACGCGTCGGTTCGTGGCGCCGTGGCGTCCGCCGTCCGCAGCGAGAGGCCCGTGCGGACGTCTCGGATCAAATAGTCTACAGCAGTGTCCGTCGTCTGCGGATTCAGCACAGCTCGTCGCGCCGGCACGAGCTCCACGCACATCTCCAGCGCGTCGTCCAGCACGGCGGCCGCAGCGGCCAGTCGGTCCGCAAATTCGCACGTGTGGACCCACTCGCGCACGTCGCAGATGAGCGCAAACACGTCGTCGTCCTGCGCGCTGTCCGGCAGCTTGCGGACGAGCGCGTGCAGCACGCCGGCCACAGCGTCCGCACTGGTCGTGAGCAGCCCCTGTGCACGCAGCGTCGCCGCCTCATGGTCCAAACAGCTACGCACACGTCGCAGGAAGAGCGGCTCGCCCACGAGCACGACGCGCAGCACGCGCTTGACGTCCGTCGCGTGGATCGAGTCGAGAAACGTGCGGCTGCTCAGCAGCGTCAGCAGCGGCAGCGCCACGTCTTGGAATGTGCGGTCGGCCACACTGATCCGCGCGGACGCAACCGTCCGCAGCTTGTCCAGTACCGCGTGGGTGTGGCCAAGCCGCAGGAGAAACTCGTTCAGCAGCGTCGCGTCGCAGTCCGCGGCCGCGCGGACAAAGCGCGCCATGTCGTAGCGGCCGTCCACACCCGTGCGGAACGGGTACTCGTTGTAGAGCACAGCGGGTAGGTCCATTGCAGCGCCCACGTCCGCGCGGTCGCCGCTATGGCCACGCCCTCCAAACCCTCGTCCGCCGTAGGACCCACGGCCACGGCCACGCCCCCCACCACTGCGGCCCCCGCGATGTCCTGGAAAATCTCGTCCACCGCCCATTGAAGCAAATTGGTCACTGGAGGAAGTTCCGCGAATGAACACGCCGCCCCACGCACAGCACGGCACACGTTGCGGCCCGCATATCCCCAGGATATTCTCTTGCTTTGATGTGTGTGAGAGAAATGCGTTCCTCGTTTAGACCATCAACTGCCGAACACGGGACAGCTTATGTCCCTCGTATCCCTCGTTTATCTGACGCTCATGCCTCCCGTTTCCCCCCCTCCCCAATTTCTTGCCCCCCACCGTGGACAGGAAGAGGCGATCCACAGCAATGGCGCGTCGCGAGGACGACGCGTTCGGCGGCTTCACGGCCTCCACAGACGGACTACCGGCCTTCTTCTCGGCCGCAAGTGTGGACGACAAGAAGTACGAGTCGCTTCTCGAAGATCTGCGCGCGCACGACCTCCTCGGGCCCGCGGACGCCGATGACACGTCGGCGGCCACAACCCTCGGCGGCTCGTCGCTCTTCTTCAACGACGCGTTCTCGGCCGTGTTCATGGGCAACTTTGGTGACTCACTCGGAGGCGCCTTCGCGAGCGAGACCAAGCCCGCTGCAGCGGCCTCTGGCACGACCAGCAAGCCGCCGCCCGGGTTTGCGCGTGCCCCTCCTGGGCTCGCCCCCACAGAGACCGATCTCAAGTGGGCACGCGGCCAGCAGGCATTCTCGCAACTCGCGTCCTCCACGTCGGCCTACGCCTCCAGCAAGGAGGATGCAGCCGACGTGCTCGACGCCAACGAGATCCCGAGTCTGAAGGCGTTGGGACTGGACGACGACGACGTGGTGAGTCCTGTCAAGAAGCCGGTCGCCCCGCCGCCGGGCGTGCCCGCGCCGTCAGCGATTCCGCCGCCGCCCGGTGCGTGGCAGCAGCGACCGCCGACTCCCCAGCAGCAGCAGCAGCCTCCACCACCGCCCCCGCCTCAGCAGCAGCAGTACCAACATGGCCACCAGCAGTACCAGCATGGGCGTCCGCCACCACCACCGCCGCCTGGCCACAACCCGCCTCCTCCAGGTATGCGTCACCCACAGCAGCCGCAGCACCCGTACGCGCACCCGTCGCATGGCCATGGCCATGGCCACGGGCCACCACCGCCGCACCTGCACCCGATGCACATGGGTCCGCCGCCGCCGTTCGGCATGGGCGGGCCGCCTTCGCACATGCCCCCGCATATGCACATGCAGATGCGTGGTCCCCACCCGCCGCCCCCGCCAGGACCCGGCGGCATGCCATACCCACCGCCCATGATGCAGATGCCGCCGCCCAACTTTGCGCCGCGCTTCAAGATGATGACCCCGCGGGATATCAACTTTGTCGTGCAGCAGCAAACCAAGCAGATCCGAGCGAGCGATCCGTTCAGCGACGACTATTATTTTCACAATTACGTGCAGAAGCGGTCGCGTGGCCCAGTGCCGCGTCCCGGAGGGCGTGGCTTACCGTTGCCGTCGTGGAAGCTGGAGCACATCAAGTCGGTGGATGCCACCGAGTCGTCGCGTGCCGCCAAGTCGCGTGAATGGGAAAACGAGAACCACGTGCTGGGCCGCAACAACACGCGCAGTTTGTACCGACCGAAGCAACTGCTGAACCTGAAGACAGACGAAGCGACGGAGAAGGAGAAGACAAGCGAGAGTGACGCTTCTGCCGCTGCCGCCGAGTCTTCGTCACAAGAACCCTCCAAGTCGGTGTCGGCCACGGCCACGATGGTCGTCAAGACCAAGAACGAGGTATTTGCGGGTGATCTGTGGGCCAAGCGCCAGCAAATCGACCGGGGTCTGCAGTGCCTTTTGTCTCTGCAGGATGCCCGCCACTTGCTGGACGCCCGCGGTATCAACGTGCAGCAGTTCCATTCGATGGACGCAGAGAGCATGGACCCGGCGCTCGCGGAGCTTCGCACGCGCACAACGTCGTTGCTGCTGGAGTTGGCCAGTCTCCTGGGGGTGACGGTGCCGCACAAGGATGAGGCCAACGCGCCTGTCACCTGCAACGTGGAGCAGCTTCACCGGGTCTTATCGGTTACCAAGGGCAAGCGTCTCATGAGCCGCGCACTCCCGCTCCTGCATCCGTCGGCACGCTTCGTGTTGCTCCCCCATTTGATCGAGTTCCTTCTGTCCGCCCAGGGCGTGAGCAAGATCTCGACCGGCGACGCAGCGTCCCCAACGGATGATGAGGACGAGCGCTTGTGTCAGACGCTCGTGCTCACATTGCTGTACCACCCGCCGGCGCCGTCCCCGGAGTTGCTGACAGAGTGTTTGACCCGTGCGATGAATGGCCACGACTTGCAGACGCTTCGCGTGCTGCTGTACAACCGTGGCCGTGCGGAGGCGCTGCAGGCGCTTCTCCAGCGTGGCGGTGCCTCCGTCAACGAGGCCGCGAGCGAGGAGACCAAAGAGCAGTGGAACCGTTCGCAGGCGGCGTTCGTGGCGCTCGCCACAGCCATCAAGCAGGCGGCCTGAGAGGAATTTTTTCACCAGCCCGAGACGCCCGCTCTTCCGTAACGACACAGCTCGAGCTCTGTGTCTACGTTGCATATCGTTTCATTTGTCTCCCTCACAAAATCCCACGAAAACATGACTTCCATCTCATTTCATTTTCTCTCATAACTTAGGTTGTGGTCGAACACCAAGGCGGTTCAGACTTGGAAGATCCACGCATAGGGTTCGGCGGTGGAAATGTCGAGGTCCACGAGGCCCCGCAGCGCCTCAATATCCTCCGGATACAGCGTCGCCGGCGTGCGAAATGGCTCGATGTCGTGGATATCGCGTGGTGAAAGCGTGCGGCGCTCGGGGCATACACGCTTGGGTGAGGCGACCACGACGTCGTTGACGTTGATCGCCGGGAGCATCACAGTGGTCTGCAGACTTCTTTTGCGGGTCGTCTTGGCCTTGGGCTTGTCGCTCTGGATCGCGCTTGTGGACCGCCGCGTGGATGTGCGCGTGATCGACGTTGCGACCTCCTTGACGACCACGACGGCCGCAGGCTCTTCGCCCTCGATCGCGACGCGGCCGCGCTTGCGTATCTCGAGGCGGCGCTGATTGACGATGGCCTTGGCGCGGTGGAACGTGCAGAGCTTGTGGCGCTCGCCCTTGGCCTTAATCGCGCGCTGGCGTAGACACTTCTTGCTCAGGTACTTGCAGCGTGACTCCTCGTCCGGCGCGAGCTCCTCAGGGAGCGGTTCGCGCTCCACGAGCGCGTCCACCAGGTCGATCTCCAGCGCTGCTGAGCCGCGCAGTAGCTCCTGCGCTTCGTCGGCGTCCACAATGGGGGCAGCCGCAGCAGTGGCGGTTGGCTTCGTCATCGTGCGGTGTGGATGCTGGACCGGGCGAAGTAGTGGAAGGAAAGTCAACCGGAAATTATCCAGAGCGTGGAGAAATCAAAAGTGAGGCACCAACGAACACTGGATGCTGGGAGCTGCCCCAAGTCCGGACTCTGGACGGGAAAAACTGCCCAGTCGCTGCCACGGGTAGCGCCATCAACCCGAACGCGGGACTTCCGTGAATTCGATTGCTTATGAACCGTGGTCAACTCTGTCACGCACACTCGAGCGTGTCTGGATTGTGGACAAAAGTGGGCCACACATGGCTTATTGGCCAACACTTCGAAGTCCACGATGTGGACGCGGGTGGACGGGCCAGCAGTTCCCCACTGACGACGCACGTCAGACCCGCCGATCACGCCGGCGCACACACTCACCCGAGGCCAGCGTGGGATTTCAGGAGCGTGGCGGGAACTCCGGGCAAGAGTCGCCCTCAATGGATCCGGAGATTTTCGGAATGGTCAGCGTGCGTCACTACGACTGGAGAGGTGGAAAATCAAGGCGCTTCCACGTTCGTCGGGAATCGTTGGGTCGAGACTCTGCCCGTGCGAACGGCAATTTTTCAGCTCTCTGCAAAGCACGACTGTCCGACGGTGGAGGCCAAATGCTTGGGAGGAGCGTCGCTCCTGGAGCGACGAGGCTGTGGACTGCCCACGACGAGTGACCCTCATCATTCCGACCGTCCACACTCGCCCGTCCACAGCGGACCAACACAGTCACCCTCCGACTGCATCAGCACAAGGACTGGCGAGCGCATGTGGAGACACGGACCTCTACTCTTCTGAGGTTCTGAAGCTCCACGGCAACGTCGGTGGCCTGCCCACTGAGGCATTCAAGTGTAGAGCTGTAAAATTATCTGCATGCTGGACGCGCCTTCAGATGACCGCGATGCCAGTTCGAAAATGGACCTTTGGTGGCGCGGACCACACGCCTGAGCTCGACATGGGACGGTCCAGCAACCACGCCTTTCACATCATTTACCCGCCCACATATGTGATTCTGAGGGTTCTGGGATGATACATAGCTTTGTGGACAGGGCGGCCAAAAATACGAACGGATCCCTTTATCAAATCTCACAGGTGTGCAGGCAGTTGAAGTTGTTTGCTGATAAAACTTAAGGTGAAACTCCCGCAAACGTGGCACGTTGCCGTGGTGCAGTGTAATACGACCACGGGAACGACCGCATGGACGTCAGGAGATGTTGGTCCAGCGTCCAGCCGCTGGCGGCTGCGCTGTTACTGCTCGGGACCGCACTCGTAGCGGCGACAGCCATCGTCCACATCGAGAACGGGACGTCCGCACTATCCAGAACCGACCGCGCGGCCTTTATCTGGATTTCAGTCGCGGCCCTTGTGCTGTCGTGGACAGCTTTCTGGATTATCCGGTGCTCCTCCAGAGCTCGCCCAACGATCGTCAATCGGGCACGTCCTCACCGAGCGGTCCTCTACGCGGCGCTTTCCACACTAGCCTTTGCAGTCGGTGTGTTGGGAGTTTGGACAAGTTCCGGAAGCAACGTGCGTGACGTCCAGCAGCCGGACTCAGATTCGGCGTCTCGTCCACACCGCAACCAACTCTTCTGGACACAGGCCACGACCACAGCCACCGCGGTCGCATGGCTTCTCGCAGCCTCAGCGCTACTCGTGCTGAGCATTGTGGCCGCGGTCCGTGACATCCAGCCGGGCCAAGAGGTACGATTGTCCAGCATTATGCCGCTTCGTTTGCTTTGACCGTGAGATCTAACCGGACATGACTACCGACAGACCCCACCGGCGTTGCGATTGCTCCGCTGCTCATGCTGCTCGCCGCCCGTGCAGCGCGTCGTGCTGGCGTTGCCCTTCTTCTCGCTAACCATCGCCTGCGCCGTGTTCTGGCATCACGCGGCCGCCTTCCACCACATCTGTGCGGCCGCGAGCGAGCCGCCGAAATTGCTGATGGGCAGCTCGCTCATCTTCGGCTCGATCGTGGTTGCACTGGGCGTCGCGTCGGCATTGCCACTCGTGACGAGACGATCCGCGACGCAAGGCACGCACGCCCAACGCCGCCTGCGTCGCGCGGTGGTGTTTTGCTGTCTCGTCGCGTTTGCCGTGGCGTCCATCACCTGGGCGGTCAAGAGCTGGCGCTGGCTCGCCGCGTACGATCGCAAGACGCTGACGAAAGACGCATCTTCCTGTCTGCTCACCGCAACGCAAACTGTGCGTGCAGTGCGTTTCACGACGGGTGCGCTGCTCACGGCGGGCGGGCTGCTACTGGCCATGACGAGCTGCTGTCGACTGGAGCGCCATTTGTTGCCAACGGCCGCCACCCCGCAAGTGGATCTGTCGATGCTGTCGCCGCATGCGATCCGCCCACCGGCGCTCACGAAGTCCCCACACCAAGCCATTTGACGCAGAGAAAAACTCGTGGCATCTCTTTAGAATTACTTACAATACGCTGCTGCTCTTTCCCCCATGAGACGCGACGGACCGATGAATTACACCACTATTCTGTACATGCCATCGCAAACAAAGCGTCCAACAGTCAGTCAGTTGCAAGTGCCCCATATCCATGCAAAAACGTACGCGTCCGCCGGCGTCACGTGCGCGTCGGTGCCGTTCGCACCACCACCGCTCGTCGGCTCATCGTCCTCGGCCGCCTCATCGTCATCGTCCATATCATCATCCTCGTCGTCATGCACCTCAATGGCCCCGGGGGCGAGTCCAAGTGCCTGCGCAGTGGCCCCACCAGCGAGCGTTCCACCGGCCGAGTCGGCCGTGTGGTCGTACGTCACATAGCTGCGCTTGAGCGTGAGCCCGTTCCGTCGGATAAACTTGGTGACCCAGTTCTCCGAGGCCTTGAAGTTGGCGTTCGTGCGCTGGAACATGTGCTGCGCGGTCTTGGCGATCCACTTGCGGGTCACGCGGTCTTTTTTCGCGCGCTCCTGGATCACAATCACCAGCAGCCGCTCCTCGCCCTCCTCGAGATACGGCTTGCGGCCGCCGCCGCTGATGCGCTTCTTCGTGGACGAGTCGCTCATGATCTTGTCGCGGTTCTTCCACCACTTGCGAAACGAGCTCGCGCTCACGTCCCAATTGAGAGCACTGAAATGCTTCTCGGCGCGCGACGGCACGCCCTTGCCCGGCCCGAGGATCCACTCGATCGCCTGCTTTTTCATGCTCAGCGGGATGCTCTTGCGACGGGCCGCCGCGCCACTTGCACCACCTGTCGCAGACGCCGCTTCGGGCGCGTCCGTCGCAGTGGACGCGTCCTGCATCACCACCATCTCGCCTCCGTCCACACGCGCGGCCGCACTGGTTGAGGACGTCACAGTGGTGGCCACACTCGCGACGGCGCTCATGGACGCGGCCGCGGCCGCCGCCATGGACGCGGCCATGGATGCGGCGTCCACGCCCACGGCGTTCATGAGCTCCATCGCGGCGTCGCTGGTCATGGCCATGCCCATGGCCTCCGCATCTTGCTGCTGCTGCTGTTGTTGTTGCTGATGCTGCAGCAGCTGCGCCTGTTGGACCTGCAGCAGCAGCTGCTGCATCGTGGGCTCCGCGGGCGTCGCGGCCGCGGCCGACACGAGCGCGAGCACCTCCTCCGCCGTGGGCACTTTGCTGGTCATGATGTTGAGGTTGCTGCGGCTTTATTTCTAGGCCGTCTTCTATACGGCGAGGGAGAGGAAGCGAGGAATGAACGGGGGCGCTTGGGGGGCCACTAATCAAAGAGGCGGTTTGAACCACCTGTGAGGTTTTTCATATCAGACGAGGTTTTTCATTAACTTTGGTTTGGATTCATGAATTTTGAGTCGGAGAAAAGGGACTTTTGCCAAAAGTGGGGGTAATTTGAAAATTTTAGACAAACGAGGGAAACATTTGACAAAAGTGGGAGGAATGACGGAAGTAGGACTTTGTTCCCCTTGCGCAGGGATTCTCCAAAAGTAGAGGGTGTACCATCAAATTGGTACTGGCATTTTAGCACGAGAGAGACGAACCACCAGTTTTGAGCAGGCCGCCCCGGACGACTCGCCCGCATTCCCAGAGCTTGTCCGGCATCATGGAGGGTGCTGAGCCGGTAAGAGCGGTGAGCTCCGACGAGGTCGCTTTGCGCACGGGCCAGCGTTTCAAAGACAGGAAATCGTGTCGGTCCTTTCTGCAGGACTTCGTCCTTGCGCAAGGCAAGCGTGTCGTTGTTGACAAAAAGGCCAGCGGCGGGAAGAGCATCATCTTCCGGTGCTCGAGCAGGACCTGCTCTTTCGAAGTGCGTGTCCTCAAGTCGGCAGCAAAAGATGTCCATGGCTTTTTTATGAGCTCGTTCGTTCTGGAGCACACTGGCTGTACTGTTCATGCCCGTCCGACGCAGAGACAAGTCTCAGAGCTTGCAGTTGCCCGTGCTGCTGTGAAGACCAACCCCAAGACGCCAGCCAAGACTCTGCAGAAACAAGTCCAACACACAGCGAGTCTGATGGTCCCAGACCGCATGATGTACCGTGTTCAGGAGCAGATCAACAACGACGTCCTCGGCAATTTCGAAGAGGAGTTCAAAAAAATTGACTCGTTGCTCAAGGAGTTCGCCCGCGTCAACCCAGCGTGCCGGGTTGCTTGTGAGCGTGACAGCGAAGGACGCTTTCGACGAGCTTTCCTCAGCAATCCCCTCATTGCGGGCCATGAAGAGCACGGTCAAAAAGTCCTCGGCGTTGACGGATCTTTTATGAAGCACGGAGTGTACAAGAAAACCATGCTGATTCTTGTCGGCCGCACAGGGAACAACACCAACATTATTCTCGCCGTGATTCTGTGCGATGGCGAGAACGAAGACAACCGCGCCAGGTTTCTGTCGCATGCTCGTTCGGCAGGGGTGACTTTCGAAGGAATCCCAGTCTTCTCCGACCGAGGACTAATAGCAGCGCTCACCAACACCCAGCTCGGGGGAAAGATTCGCTTTTGTACACGCCACATTGTCGGAGATATTCTCAATCATTTCGGCGGTCAAGTGCCTGTTGATCTGAAGTCCATGGTGTATCTCGTGGAAGGGGCAGATACCGAGGAAGAGTACAAGTCACACTTGTTCAGTCTCAGCCTTACCCATCCGCGAATTGCAGAGTACGTCCAGGCTGTCGAACCTGAGCGCTGGGCGATGCACCCAGTTGCTGTGCACGATCTGAAGTTGTACGCCTGGAGGACAACCAACTTCGTTGAGTCCGCCAACGGGGCGGCTATCCCAGTTCGCTTCAAGTTCCCATTCCGGTTTTTTCAGGATCACATATGCGTTCATGGAAGCCTCGTTTGAAGCCCGACAACTCGGATCAACATGGAAAAGCCAGGGAAGAAACGTGACGCCTTCTGCACAAGCGAAGATCGACGAGCAGCAAGCGCTTTGTGAGCGGTACACAGTCAAGCGCAAGACACTTACAGTACCGTTTGTGCGCAACGTGGAAGGATTTCAGGTCCAGCGACGTGTCGACATGGACGTGAGAACGTGCATGTGCGTACATTCGACAAATGCGGCCCTCATGTCGTCATCTGATTGCCGCTCTGATCAATGCCAAGAGGCTCGATGAGCTATACGAAACTTGTGATCCGTGTTACAGAGTCGACAATTTCATAGCGGCGTACGGACGCGGCGTCGAGCTCGTGTTGGATCAGAACATTGAGACAGAAGAAATGATCCCACCAATCGTAACGCTCAACAGCGTCGGTCGAAAGAAAACCAAGCGGATTCCAAGTCATCAAGAACTAGTACAGACTGCAAACGGAGCAAAAAAAGCACGCAGATGTCGCACGTGCGGGGACAGCGGTCACAACAAGCGCACGTGCCCTCAAGAGTAGCCGTACGGTACGTGCATAGGTTATATAGCGCTCCCGGACCGGCCTGGCCTTTTCTCCGATTGTTTTGCGCAGGTATCTTGGCTTTTTGCGCAAATCTCCGCGAGTCTCGCGCAAAACGTCACTGGTTTGTGGTGGAGTGCTGAAAATCCCCCAAGTCCAGACGAAGTTGACCGGTCACCTGCATAGTTTGTTTAGGATAAAAACACAAACAGAGAAACAAGTAGGATAGTGTGGAGTACCCCCGTTGGGGCTCCTCTAGGAATTGCCTAAATTAGGAAAGTAGGAAGTAGGGGTGGGTTTATAC
>JAADVY010000617.1:0-14319 GCA_023336035.1 Pythium plurisporium
CCCCCCCCCCCCCCCCCCAAGAGCAGCGTCATGGAGACACTCCCACGCAAAACCCGTGCCAGCGATGGTCTGCTACCTCCATCAATGAATACGCAGATCTTAGAACATCATCCAAAACCTGCGAAGACGTATACCATCTTGAAGATTGAAAACACTGTACCAACAGACAGAAGGGCTGGGACTCCAACGGTGGAGTCGTCAACTGTAGCAGCTGTACGTGAAGTTCCTTCGTTGTGAATGGACGTGCCTCCGATACTTTCCCCATGTTCGTTCAATGTACCGGGAGGAAACGAGAAGGAGGATTCATCACTAGACGACCCACCTATTATACTCGTGTCGATGCCCGCACGAGATTGGATGAGTTGAATGTCTAATGTAATCACTGGCGGGGGATGCCACGCTCTGGTTCAAGTTGGGTCCATTTTCTACAGGCAGACAGACCCACGAACGCCCACACTGAAATAGCCTTGACATTAAAAAACAAAAACTTAGCCACAGCCTCTCGTGTCGCGTGACCGATGTATTGTTATACGGAGATCACTGGGTGAGATACGCTAGATCGTGTGCTCGCTGGGATCTCGTGGTGTCGTATTATACACTGTAGTTCCTTTAGGGGCGTGGCGGGGGGTGCAGGTGATGGCGATTATTGAGATTAGTATGGTGTGAACTATTCCTTCTTTCTGGGAACGGCCCCTTCTACAACTTGCACGACATTGTGCAGTTAGAGAGTGGAATTAGATAGGAAATGAGTCCGGGTCACACACCGAGCCCCCGACCTTCGTGACGCTTCGGTGGGGCCGGGAGGTCAGAGATTGGGAAGCGCTCTAACAGTGGTTTCTAAAAGAGTTTCTGTGAGGGTTGTTCGGTACCCAAAGTGGAATTATTGACGGGCCCAAAAGGGGAAGTGATTGAGACGATGGTCTCTGGAGTTTCCGGCCTCCTGGATTTCCAGAGACCACAGGGTCCTCCAGGGATTGGCGTCCAGAGAACGCCATCTTGCCCGTAGATGGAATCCAGAGTCTGGGAGAACAAGACGGGGGGGGGAGGGAGCGAAAGGGCGCCGGGTAGAGAGGAGGGGGGGAGAACGAGGAGAGGAAGAAGGGAGGAGGGGGCTTTTGCACGGGGAGTCACAGCGCTTCATTCCGCAATTTGCGTCGTCGTAAACAAGCCAACAAGAACCGACTTTCAAGACCGCCATGTGGGGGAGTGGTGAGAACCGTGACGTGCGTGTGGACGTGAACTCGTTGCAGCAGATCATGGCGCTGGAGGAGCGATCGCGGAAGGCCGAGTTCCAGCGCTTGCAGGCTGCGCGGCAGGCAGAAATCGAGCGCTTGCAGAAGCAGGTCGAGTCTATGGAGGCCGCTCGACTGGCCGAGATCCAGCGCCTGCAGGCCGTCCACCAAGATGAGGTGAAGCGCCTGGTGAATGCATGGTCCAACGAAGTCAAACGACTCCAGCAGGCGCAGCGAGAGCCCGTGGAACCGGAGTCCGGACCGACGCTCGTGGCGACTCCCGCGCGAGAGCGATGGTGGCGTCGCCTCAACTGGAAGCAATGTGGTACTCTTTCTGAACCCCGTTGTTGCTGCTCGTGTCATGTTCAAAATGCGTGTGAGCTCACAGTGCGTGTGCAGTCGTCAATTTCGTCGTGCTCTTATTTGTCGTCGGTATCGGACTTTCAGCCGCCACCACAGCAACCTACAGCAAAGCGACTTGGCGCCAAGACGCTTTGACCCTCGGTTTGGCGGCCATGGGAGTCGTTTTTATCATCCACACGTGGTGGACGAAGCGTTCCCAGTTGTATACACCGAACGCGACGTTGAAGGCTCATCGTGATCGACTCCCTCGGGAGGCAGCAGTCCGAGGACGTGTTCGATTCGACCATGAAGGACGACGTGGTGATACAGGTACACGCGAGGGTGGTGGTCGCGCTGAAAGAATCGTCGAGTAGGGAGGTGAAAGAGGCGAGAGCGCTCGTGGACGTGAAGCGCAGACAGCTCGGGAAGAAGCGGCAATACGAGTGTAGCCGAGACGACACAACTGCATTCTAACACAACGAGTAATTGGTCATGCATTCTGCTTTGTTTTATTCGCTCTTTGGCACGGCCGCATCCTCTAGATTAGGCGCGTTCCCACCAGTCTCAAGTCGCAGCGTGTCCTCTTTCGTGCGAATGATCTCGCACCAGCTCTGTGGTGGGCTCTTCGCCACTGGACAGCTGCTTGAAAAAACTCCTTGGACTGGATCAAATCCATGTCTGTCAGAAGGTCGTGGGCAGAGAGAATGCCACTGTGGGACAAGACGTCCGGGTCGTTGGATGCCGACGCGCTGGTGCAATTCTCGTTCGCGGCACTGCAGAGCGTGGGGGATTGTCTATCGGACCATCCAAGTGCCTACGAACGCGGTAGCGAGACACCATGGGCCGTTGGGGAAGCGCCTTTCTTCGGTCGCCGTTCACAGACTGACGCCGATACCACTGGGCCGTCCACGCAAGAGCACCACCGTTGTCCACACGCTGCTGAGACACGAGCCGAGACATGCAATCGCACTGTTGACTTTTAGAGACCGAGTACGTCCTCGAATGATCCACGCAAGAGGGCTCGCCATAGAAAGGAACCAGCACCTCGAGAACACTCGTGGTCTTGAGCTCAGGATTGGAACCATAAGCGTTGCGATTTGTCTTGGGTATAAACGGTGAGGGAATCCGTGAATCGTGTAACGGCACAGTCATCGACAAGCTGCCGTGAAGAGAAGCCGCTCGAATGGGGATTCTGTCTCTCGGCACCCCCAAAAATGGCGTCTATCGAGGTGTCCATTCGAACCAAAAGTTCGGCAGAATTTCGCCATGCATTTGAGCAAGATGAGACTGATACCCCTAATCGCTGGTGGCGCGGAGCTACCGTATTTAGTGTGGCACGTCGATCTTCCATAGCACTGATACTATCAAATCAGGTCCCCACAATGGTGTGGCACAGCCCTATCCACGGAGCTGGTCATTCTGGGTACTCACCAACACAAGTGGTACCAACAACTGAGATAGATTGACTTACAGCGGCTATATGTTTATACATACGTAATCTAAATTGAAATTGCAATAAGGTCTATCTGGTTAGCATGGATATCTGTTATGAGAGGTTGCCATGTGCCTCCAGGAATCATCGGACCCATTCCTCTCCCCCCACACACTCAATCGAAAAAACACGGTGGGGGATTCTCCTCCTCCCTCTCTTCCTTTTTCCCGTCCATTCTCGAATCCACCGCGCAATCCACACACCGTCAAGATCGCCATGCTCCAGCGTCTCGTCACCGTCACGGCGCTACTCGCGTCCGCTGCGTCGCTCACGGCCGCCACCAAGGGCGACGCCCACATCCACGTTCGTCTCCACCACACCAAGGCGGCCGCTCACCACAACGTCCGCGCGGCCGACGCCGCCGGCTCGGGCTCGTCCGCCGGCACGGAGACCGTGACCGCGCCCACAAAGAACCCGAACGAGTACCAGTTCACGGCCGTCAAGTCGATCCAGGCCCGCGTGCAGGGCAAGGCGCCGGCCTGGGACGAGACCACCAAGACCTGGGTCGCGAGCTTCGGCAAGACCTACGAAGAGAAGTTCCGTGCCGTGCTGGACACGGTGAACACCGCGTCGGTCGAGGGCGCGCTCATGTACGTGCAGGCCGAGGGCATCAACGTCAAGGAGCAGTCGGTCAAGTGCCAGCGCAAGAACAACATGCAGTTTGTCGAGTTCTACGAGATCACCATGGTGCAGCCCAACGCGTCGCTCGCGTTCTACGCGAACAAGCACGAACCGGTCGAGTACTGCCCGTACGTCGCGATGGACGGCGGTCTCTGCACGCCGCAGGGCAACGGCACGTCGGACGCGTGTAAGCAGTTCGACGGTATCGAGGGCCAGCCCAAGCTCGGCCACTGCGTTGGCGCTGGCGCGCAGGCCTCGGACCCGCGCGCGCCGTACCCGGACAACTACTGGTTCTCGTTCCCCAACAGCTGCGTGACCAAGAAGTGGGCCGACAAGACCGACGACTGCCGCAAGGAGTTTGGCGGTGGACTGTGTGCGCCGGGCGAGACCCCCGATGGTATCAAGTGCACGTACACGTACAAGACGCTTGGGTACCTCAACATCGACGATCTCGTCGGCATCACGAACGGCGACGCCGCCGACGGCAAGAAGTTTGCCAACTTTACCGAGTTCTGTAACGCCGGCAACGTCGAGTTCTCGGCCGAGAACACGGGCAGCGGCTTCAAGGTGGACGAGAGCATTGACTTTTGGAAGGACCCGGGCAGCGAGGAGGCCAATGCCGAGCGTACCAAGAAGATGATCGAGCTGTACAACGAGCTGGCGCCCGATGCCGAGGAGGGCGAGATGACGCCGCTGCCGGACGTCGCTGAGCTCACCAAGGCCAACCCGGCGTGCTACCTCAACAGCGTCGAGTGTGCCAACGCCAAGAACGGCTGCCGTCGCGTGCTCTACTCGCAGCTCTGTGAGGTTTGTGACGCTGCCGCGGACGACTGCAAGGTCGCGCCGGCAGGCTACAAGTTCCCGACGCTCGAGTACCCCAAGCCGGAGGCGATGCTGGAGAGTGGCTCGACGGGTGGCTCCACGGGTGGCAAGGACAGCAAGAACGACGCCGGCTCGCCCGACAAGAAGGACGGCGGCAAGTCGGCGGCAGCTGGTGTGGTGGCCTCGACCGCGGCGGTCGTGGCCACGGCGCTCGTCGCGACGCTGTTGTAGGCTCCTTTCCATACTCAACCCATCGCGTTGAGAAGATCCCCCGTAAGGATACACATCCACAAGCGTAACCACAATCCAATTCGCACTTCATCCTCATATCCTCATGGACAAAATTTGTCAAAACAGATTTTTAAAAGATTTTTAGAATTTGCAAAACAGATTAAAATCTGTTTTGCGAATTCGTACTTAACCGAGTGTTGGGATTGTTGAAGATGAGATCACACACACATCCACTGTGGGCGGATCAAAATGGGTGAGGGCTGTGTGGACGTCATGCGGATCATGTTTTGTGTTCTGCACTGAGGTTATGCTCTTCTTACTAAAAAATCTGCTCCACGTGAGGTGTCGCAGGTGGCTGGTTTTCTTTGGATGGGGAGCGAGTGGTTTTTTAGTTCCTGCATTGGGCCGTTGGAGCGGATCCCGCAGCTGGAGCCACGGCCGCAGTGGGGATGAGGCAGGCCACACAGTGGCCGCTCTTGCGTAGTCGCTTTTTCTCAAGGATCTTCTGGATATAAGGGCACGGACGAGATGGAGCGTCGGCGTCTTGGGTACATGAGAGAGATCATCGCACGCCGACGGTGCGCGACGCGTGGCGTCAGGTCATGAACGCCATGTCCAGCAGCATCTGGAGCGAGAGCTCGTCGTAATCGTCCTCCTTGGGTACGGCAGTGGCCGCTGCATGCGCGGGACTCGTGGGGATGGACGCACAGTCCAGATCGAGCAGCTGGAACAGATCGTCTTCGAGTGGCAGCTCATGGAGGTCGTTGCACTCGGCCGTCGCGGGCTGGCCAATCGCGCGCCATGCGTCTGCATCCTCCGCCGTGATATTGAACAGTGGTGAGAGTCCGTCACCAAACGCCTCGGTCAGCGCGGCTGCGACGGGGTCGTGGGGGATGCCCGTGTGGATGACCACCGGCAGACTCGGACGCTTGGTCTCGGACTCGGAGTAGTCGCTGCTGCTGGACGAAAGCTCAGATTCCGTGAGCGAGTCTTGGCGCAGACGGCGGGCGGACACGCGGCCGGGCGTGCGCAGGCCGCGCAGCCGACGCGCGAGCTTCTGCTTGTACTTTTGTGCGTGGGTCATGGTCTGGCGGGCGTTGCGCGTGCCCACAAAGTCGGCCACAAGCCGCCACGGGCCCTTGGGGTACATGGCAATCGCGGTCATAAAGCGGTCGTGCTCCGAGTCGGTCCAGAGTCCGACGCCCTCGGCACTGTAGCGTCCCGGACGCTTGGCGCCAGTGATCGAGTCGACGCTGTCGCTGCGTGGTCGCTGGAACATGGTTGCTTGGTTAACTGGATTGAATCCGGAGACGATCACGGATCAGAGAGGACGATGAACGCTTGGTGGGAAGGCCGCAAATTCGGAAATGCCCGCCGATTGCCGTCGCGATTTTCCGGATCACGTCGGTCTGGATGGCGGATCGAGCGTTTCGCCCTTCTTCCGTGTGGCCCCGCCCGGAGGGTGCACCTCCTCAGTCCCCAGCCGCGCGCCCACTGGGGTTCAAGGAAGAGCGTGCGACTGTGGGTCCAGACAGGTGGGTCGCTGTCGATCCAGACGTCAGCATCGACGCGCCGTCTCGACAGACAGGGCAGTTAATACACACAGACAAGCAACGTTTACGGTAGCACACGTGCACCTCTTTGGTCGAGGATCTCAAGCTTCGTCCCCAGCCAAAACACGGGTGAGAAAGAATCTCAGAAATTAGCCCACCTCACTCAAAGTGAGGTTTTTCGGAATTGTACACTGTATTGCAGAGAGAAAAATATCATTTAAAACTAAGAAAACCTCGGTCGACGAAACGAGGTTTTCTTTCGTTTTCGACCAGTTGTTGCAATGAGAGATGGATACACCTAGCCGCACTGTTATTCCCAGCTGGGGCTGCTTCAACCTCAAATCCTGGCGTCTGTTGTTGACCGAAATTCAACCCATGCAGTGTGGATCGTCCAGACCCGTACTGGTCCGCGTAGTGTCGCTGAAGTCGCGTCATTAAAAACAACCGCACAGAAAGACCGCCTCTTTCTTGTTTGCTGTTTATTCCAACCAGCGTGGGTCTGGTCGCTCTGGGCCCGAGGTCTCCACCGTGTTTTTTCTCTGTTTCTCATGCTATGAGAATGAGAGAAAGAAAAAACATTGAACTGAAAGGGCATCGTGATGCGCAATTCGGGGCACGCGTCACCTGTCGTCGCTGTGTCGAGTTGTCGAGTACACTTCCGCCGATCGGAACGTGCCTCGCGTCGTCCGTTCGGACGTTAACAGTGCCACTGTGCAGCAGTCGAACGATAGCTTTTCTCCAATCTACAGTGCGGGACCAGTACCTACAGTACACGAGTGTGTCCAACGACCTAAGAGTGTTGGTGAAGATCTGTTCAGAGAGGAAAGATCCGGCGCGGTAACGCAATCTGGTCACAGGGTTCTCAACGGGTGGGCGAGTATGTACAGTAAATCGGATGAACGACATCGCTCGTCCGTTCTCATCGTGGCCAACTTCTCACATTATTCTCTGAGAGAATACCCGAGATTCGATGAGATGGCGGTGTCTGACCCAAGATTCGCTGAGTTCTAGGCGTCTAACCGGCGCGGAGCATCCATCATGCACGTCTCCTTGTGGACAGGAAAGGATATATGGGGCTCTTCTGGGGGGCAGCTCAGATTCGAGGTCCTCTTGCGTAACCGATAGGCACGTGATTAAAGTCGTGTTCTCAACTGTCGGCCAGCCCTTCTCAAGGTGGAGCTGGTGGGAAAAAAAACTTGGATGTCTTCCAGAGTCTCTCGGCAGATTCTCGTCCGCCTTCTCGATCGTGCCGAACTTTGGAATCCGGCGAATACATGCTGCCCGTGGCGGTGGTGTGCAGATTTCCCACTTTCCATCGGGTCGATTGCAACCCACGCGACCGCAATCCGGGCGACGTCCACGCACGCACGAATGGGTACAGTAGCGGCCACAGACAACAGTCCGTTCTGCAGCGGGTGACGGCACAAGCTACCAACCCAGTCACCATCTCACCTACGCCAGCGACCGCGCGGACACGTCTGGGCCACAAATGGGGAGGAGGAGCCACTGTGCCGTCGTATCAAGACGCCATGTTGAAGTGGGGAACGATGCGACGACCCAGTGGACACCCATCGAATCTTCAGTTTTGGCTTGTGATTGGTTGAAACCCCTTCAGCCAATGGGTACGCTTTTCACTGGACACACATACCGGTACCACAACTGGTCAAATACCGGTCCACACTTACTGCTTCCGACAAAACAGATTGAGCTTGGGTAAGAATCTGCTGAAGAGCTATGTTTGGGCGTGGTCAAGAATCGTGGGAAAATGGGGGCGCCTACTGCTCGCTGTCTCTCCTCGGGTAGGGCTCGGCTGCGATCGCCGACTGTGGTCTTATCTCGTGCACGTGCTTCTTCTCTAAGCTCACCAAAGGCCAGCACTTTAGTCGCCTCTCGGCCGCCGTGGCGACCAACCCTCTCCGGCGTCTAAACGAGCCAGCGAGCATGCAGCGGCAGCTCGCGCCGTCGGTCACGCCGCGGCCCGTGAAGCAGCCACCGCAGGCCACGTCCCCAGCGAGCCGCGGCGGCCGCACGTACTCGGTCCCCCTCCAGTCACCGACCAAGAGCAGCGGCCTGTATGATGCGGCGCTGCGGCCGGCCGAGCCGACGAGCCCTGTCGTAACCAGCCCGCGGCTCCGCAAGAAGCCGCTCATCGTGTCGGGCGACATCCGCAACCTCGACTCAAACTTTGCGTTGGCCATGAGCCGCGCGCCCGTGGGCATCCGCGAGGTGCAGCGCGTGTTCCGCGTCCGCGGTATCTCGGTGACCAACGACGAGGCGCAGACGCTCGTCCACGAGTACGAAGAGAACAACGACCGCGCGGTCGCGTACGAGCCGTTTGTGGACGAGTTGGTCCACTTGTTGCGGCAACATAAGCAGGGTGTCGCGTCCGCGCGGCTGCTCCACAAGAAGACGCGGCTCGCGGAGCACACGCGGCTGCTGGACACGATGCAGTCGCAGCAGCTCGATGCGCTGTCGGACACACTCAAGGACCGGCTCCGCGTCGCGTGGCCGCTCGTGCGGGACGCGTTCCGCTGTGCGGATGTGGCCAAGCGTGGACGGCTCGTGCGTGCGCAGTTTCTCGGGATCTGTGCGTCCATGGATATCCCACTGGATGCGTCCGTTGTGGACGCGTTTGTGGTCGGCCGCGCGGACGAGAACGACCTCTCGGGCCGCGCGGATGCGGATGGAGCCAGTGGCCGCGGCAGCGACCTGGTGGACTACAACGCCTTCCTTGCCCACTTTGGCAGTGCCTTCCAGCATGGCGATACCAACTCGGTCAGCTTCTCGCTCATCTACGCAAGACCTGTGCTGCCTGGCTCAGACCAGGCATCCACCCCATCCACATCGAGCACCAACAACACACTGCAGTCCCCTGGGGTCACCCACGCACTCAATAGCAAGAGTCCACGCAAGAAGCCCACAGTCGTGGCTGGCGAATCCACAGTCGCGTCCACTGGTGTGGCCCCTCGCGCAATCGACCCCATCGCGATGGAGAAACTGCGGATCGTACTCAATGACAAGATCTCGGCACGTCACAAGGACGTGAAGAAGGCGTTCATGGCCATCGATCGTGACGGCAACGGCGTGATCTCTGCGCAGGAATTCGACCGCGTGCTTCGTATGTTCCATCTCGCCGTCTCCCCGGACGAACTCGACGCGCTGCTCGCGCTTTTTGACACAAACCACGACGGCGACGTGGACTATCGCGAGTTTTTTGCCCAGTTTGGCGACGTCTTGCGGCCGAGCGCGGGGCGTCCGCACGTGATGGAGAACAGCTCGCTCGTGTTTGGAGGCGACCACGACATCAAGGGCGCGAACAAGAACCGACTCGCTCTCTCGTCGCCTGGAAACGAACTCAAAGAAGCGTTTTCGCGGCTCCCGGACGAGATTTGGCGTGCCATCTACGTCGAGTTGGACCACAGTGACGTCAAGAAGACGGGTGTGGTTCCGTCTGCCGAAGTGCTTCGCGTGCTCAGCAAGTACCTCGGCGAGCTGCCCAAGCAGCACTATCCGAGTCTTTTCCGTGCGTGTGGCTCCCACGTGAACCAACTACTCAACTACCGTCAGCTTGTCAAGAGCTACCGGCAGAATGTGATGGATCCAGTCGAGTACTTTCGTCAGGATACGCACGCGCTGACGGAGAAGACGTACCGCAAGTCGCCGACCGAATCGCTGGTGATGGTGTGGAGTATCCGCATGCTTCGTCAACAGATGCCGGCGCTCGAGTGGATCGCACTGAAAGAGGATTTGCTACATGCTGACGCCAGACGCGTGGGGCGTGTATTGGCGGGGCAGTTCATGTCGATCGTGAAGAGCCGCATGAAGGTGAGCGAGGACCAAGCGGCGTTTCTCAGTTTCTTCTACGAGGACAAGAATCTGACGGCGGACCACGTGACGATCCGATATGGCTCATTTTTGACGGATTACGAAGATTCTGGGCTTGAAGACACTGAAGCTGGAGTAGACTCGGGTGTCAGTGCGCGGAAGCAGACCAAGGAGAAGCCAGAGGGCAAGGGCCGCGTGCGACCACCTGGATACGGCATCCATAACAGCCACCACCATGTAGGCTCTCATCCATATGATACTTCCACGGAGAACGTGGAGCGAGAGGAGGAAGAGAAGAAGCTGCGAGCGTTTTTCGGTGCGAATGTGCATACGTTGGAGAGCCAGCTGCAGGAGCTTGACCACGAGAAGCGAGGATTTGTGTCGCTGGATACATTCATTATTCTGTGCAAAGAACTCAACGGCGGACGCTTCAAGGAGAACTCCAAGGCATTTACGGCGCTTGTCTCCAAGTATGTTGCCCAGCGGAATCTCTATTACCGTGGTTTTCTGCTCGACTTTGATACACGGATCGGACTCCACGCTCAAGCTCTCGTTGTACAAGATGACGATGATGACGAAGGTGGAGGTATTGAGGACGGTGACGTGTTCCCTGACGACGCTGGTGGACCCCTCATGGACGTGTATCAAGCCAAGGAAGCCCTCCGTCACCACCTCACTGTGTCCATGTCCCGGCAAAAGGTCGTGTACAAGCTCATGCAGCGCATGGATCCGGGCAAGAGCGGTGTGTTGGGTTATGCGGAGCTGCGTCGCGCATTTGAACGCCTCGACATCGTCATCAACGATGATATCGCTCGTGAGCTGTGCGAACTCTATGAAGAAGAAGACGATGCGACGGGTGCGCGTACTGGCCGGGTCAAGTATCTCATGTTGCTACATGCGCATGGTGGCCGGGATCCCGACAAGATTGACGGAATGAGCGACATCTCTAGCAACTGCTCGTACTACAGCGCCATTTCCATCAGCCCGCGAGCTGTGGTGAAGGGTGGATCGTCTGGACGGCAGCAGTTTAGTCGAGACCAGCATGTTTCAGCTGCGCGAGCTGTCAGCAATGCCATTGACCGACCACGTCCGTTAATGGCCTCTGGATTGACTGGTGCCGCGGCTGCGGCCGCCGTCGAGCGCAAGATCCAAACACAGCTGGAAGAGCCGGGAAAGAAAGGCAAATGGAAGCAACTCGCACGCGCTTTCCAGCAGATCGACAGCGATCGTCGCGGTGCTGTATCCGCCATGTCGTTCCGCAAGGTACTTGAGGACGTCGGTGTGCATCTTGACCAGGAGGATGTCGTTCGGCTGCAGCTCAAGTACGATATCGAGCAGAACGGCAAGCTCAGTTACCACGAGTTCCTGCGAAACCTGACGAACGCAATGAGCGAGCTGAATCTGCCGACTGGCGTTGGCGAGGAGGGTGGCAGCGGCTCGACAACGCTGCCGACGATTGCGTCCCCGTCCCCACGACGAAGTAAAGGGCTCTCCACTCATACTGGAGGTGCTGCTGGGGTAGTAGGCCTCTCGGAGACGCTGCGTCAGGGCGTGAAGTCCAAGTGGAAGGCCATTTATGCATCGCTCAAGACGCTCGACAAGTTGAATGTCGGCCGCGTGAGTGCTCCGCACTTTCGCCAATTGCTTGAGTGGTACGCGCTCGCAGTGACCGACGACGAGTTCTTGCAGCTACTGCGGCTCTACGACCACGACGATGACGGTGGCGTCGACTACAACAAATTCATGAAGGCCTGCTTCGCATAGACACAACGAATCTATTCAAAATTTAGATATGACAGGTGAACAATGTGCTATGCTCGTTTCTCTACCTCTGTTTCGGCTGACCTGGTTCCATGCGAGGCCTCCCTACATGATTTTGGTGGGCTGGTGGCTGCGTCGCGGGTTGTCCATTGAGCAGGCTATGGGATCCTCGTCGATGCAGCGTCATGATCGTACCACTCGATGGCGTCGTCGGTCGCGTGGGTGCCTTTGGCGTCGCTGATAGTTGCTTCAGTGGGTGGGCTGGCTCGGCTGATGTCGCGTGAGGTACGGAAAAGCTGACCGCGTTACTCCGTTTGCGTTGCTGAGGTGGCTTTACGCTTGACGTGAAGGCTGTTAGTGTGGCCGCCACAGTGGACTTGGTCGGCGTGACAGGTCGACGGCCCACCGCCGACCCAGCACGCATCTCAGCGACGATCGAGGCCATCGCGACTGCACCGCTCATGGCATTTGCTGGTGGTGTCCCCACGATACTGCCACGCTTCTTGGGTGCTTTGGAGGCCTGGATCATACCGCCTAATGCAGCAATCATTTCACGCCGGTCTTGTTGTTCCTGCTTCTCGCGCAACCTCTTCTCTCGGAAGAATGCATGAACGGCCGCGAGCTTGGCAGACTCGTCAAGAGGATGAGATGGCTCGGTAGTTTGGGTTTCAACGTCTTCCCCGACTTCGCCCAGTCCAAACGCTCGGCGCATGCGTTGCATCGACTGCTCCTGGTGGGCGATCTGCTGCCGCGAATCGAGCGTTCGGATCAGCAGCTCGGCCTGCGCGAGTGTCTCGGCTTCTTTGTGCTTGATCTGGCCACGGTCTTCGACTTCTCCATCTGAGTCGTTCATATCGTCATCGCTGTCGTCTTGCCTGTCGTCGTCATCTGGGTCGAGTGCATCCTCGATAGACTGGCCACCTGGTCCATTCCTCCATACTACGTTCCCTCCGGGGATGCTGTGCTTGAGCCGCTCCACAGCCCACTCGCCGGCCGCGAGTCCGAGCGTGGGGTCGATCTCGCCCAGCCGCGCGACCTGACTTGGCGTGAAATCCACTCCTGGGCTAAGTGAAGCCGTTGCGCGCACGACCGAGCGGCACGAGTACAGCAGTGATTGCAGCCAATCGATCTCAGCGGCTGCCGCGGGCGTGAGCACGCTGCGATGGACGATGGACGCCGCCGTGGGGGCACCAGGCGCTGCGCCTGACACGAGCGTCGCGGTCGTTGTGAGCGACGAGACGGCCGCAGTCAGCGTGGGAGGTGAAAACTTGTCGTCGAGACACTTGAGCAACTCGGTAATGTTGAGGATACCTTGCTGTACATCTGTGAAACACGTCTTCTGGTGAGTTTCTCAGGCCAAGAGCGACCGCAAGCCACACGAAAACGTACATGAAAACGTCTTGAGCTGCTCCACGAAGATCTCTTTGGCCTGCTCGCGTGCCGCGCTCTTGATGAGAAACTGCTGTTCCAAAAAGTCACGGATCTTCTTGCGTTTCTCCACTTCCGCGATCCCCGAGAGCCGCAGCTGCTGCAGTTGGACGAGCCGAGCGGCACGCGTAGCATCTAACGCGGCGTCTTCGGCCGCGAGATCCCGTTCAATCTGCTCCAGCCGCGCACGGGTCTCGCGGAACCCACGGAACCGCTCGAGCACGATCGCGAGGTCGGACTCGCCGGTTTGCTCGAGGATCCGCTCGTACTGGGTCTCGTACACCTGGAAAAACGTCTCACGATGCAAGGCCGCTGCGAGACTCTCGGCGGCGGCGGTGGAGGTGTGGATGCGCAGCGTCTGCAGCCGGCGCGAGGACTGTGCAACAGCCATGGCCGCGGTGGATGCGATTCCCGAGGTGGTCTTCTCTCCTGCTGTCGGGCTGGATCCGTCCAAGGAGCCCGTTCGCGACCCGGGCAGCGACGCCCCGAAAAACTTGAGCGACTCGTCCATCAGCATGCGAAAGCTATCCCGACGCCCGTGCGAGTGGCGCTTCTCCAGTGGTGGCGGTTGATGATGGCCTGTGGACGGTGTGGCCGCACTGTGGACGCTCTCCGGTGGCCTCGACTCGACGAGCCGCAGCATCTCCTCGCGTCGCCGGTCCGCGTCCTGCCGCTGCTCGCTCACGCGCGTGCGGCTCTGCACTTCGCACCGCAGCGACGCCAGCAGCTGCTGCGCGTGGAGCGCGTGGGCCGCTCGCTCGCTCGCGAGCTGTGCGCGTTTAATCTCGAGCTCGGCACAGAGCGACTTGTCCTGGGCCACTTTGTCTTGACAGAGTGCGGCCTCTCGTGCGGCCGCCAGGCGCTGCGACTCGAGCAGCTCGGTGTTGGCACGCAGAAAGTGCTGGTGCCGAGCGAGGCGGTCGAGCATGCTGCGGAGCGTCTTCTTGTACGCGTCCATGCGACGGATCTCGTCCTTGAGCTTGTCGAGCGTCGAGTGTGGTCGGGCCGCAGC
>JAADVY010000618.1:0-14237 GCA_023336035.1 Pythium plurisporium
GCGTCTTCTAGCAGGTCGACGCACGTGATTGGACTTGACCGAGGTGGACCCGTGCGCTTCCAACCACACTTTGGAAGAAAAAGTTGGTTCACCGTCGACGTTTCATGAGTCGATTGCGTGTTGTGCCTTTTACTCGGCGATATCCTTCCTCATGTCACTGAGCTCCTTGGTGGTCACAGAAAACACGTCGTTAGCCACTGCCAGCGACTGACTGGGCGTTTATGCTAGAATGCCTTTTTCAAGGACCTCCAATTCGTCGCGCATCGTCTTGCTCGTGGCCCGATGATCCGCCAAGGTACTTTGAGCTGTGATCGCGGCACCGATTTCGTTCGATCGATTTTCCAGCTACGATGTTTGGGGGAAGCGTAGCGACACGATGGGTGACGCGGACGCCATTCAGCGCGTTCCGACCGGGGACGTGTGGCAAAGTGACGAAAGAACAAGGGGCAGGCGAACGTTTTCTTTGTTACCCCTCGGATGGCCGTCGGGGGAGTCCTCAAGCTCCGTCATACGGTACCTCCATGGTTAAACCACCGGAAGGTGCACGGTGGGTGCGGAATCCATCCCAAATCGTTGTGTGGCCTCTGAACTGTACCCATTCTACGTATGCATCGAGGCATTGAAGCTCTTGCATCAGGCTTCTGCGTGGGGATAAACCAGTTCTCGCGCGAGAACTTGGCTAACCCAGGCACTATATTACGTTACACTAGCTTGTCGTTGCGCAACGTGATGAGCATCGTCGAGAGCGAGCTCGCGAGAATGATCGCGCCCATGATAAGCAAGCCGTCAGCACGTGCAGAGGTGCAGCGGAAGATGATGCCAAACAACACGCCGCCGAGGTTGCCGCCGGCGCCCACAAGGCCCGTGACTGTGCCCGTGTACGCGTCGTTGACGTACGGCACGAGCCCAAAGCAGGAGCCGCCGGCCGCCTGCGCTGCGATCGCCACGAGAATGTACACGGCGACGCTCGCGCCGAGCTGCGTCATGCGGCTCAGCACGATCACGAGCGCGCCGCAGAGCGCGAGCAGCACGAACTGCACGGCCTGGCGACCGCGGATGCCGTACTTGGAGTTGGCAAAGTCGGACGCGAGTCCGCCGAGCGCGCGTGCAAACATGTTCATGAGACCAAACGTCGATGCGACGGTCGCGGCGTGGGCCTTGGAGAGCTGGCTGCAGTCGCCGCCCGTGCAGCCGGCCTTGGGGAAGTCCTCGTAGAAGAAGAGCGCGCCCATGTTGTTGAGCTGCAGCTCCGCACCAAAGCTCATGCCGTAGTGGAGCACGAGGATGTAGGTGTTGCGGTCCGCGAGCACGATCTTGAAGGCTCGGCCGAGGTTGCGTAGTGTCTGCGCAAAGTCGATCTTGGGCTCGACGACCACGGCGACCGGTGGAGAACTTGGCGATTCTCCTTCTTCGGTCTGTGCGGCAGCCGTGGCAGCGAGTTGTGCACGTCGCAGGTTGTGGAACTCGCCCATGGGACAGCTATCGGCTCGGAACCATGAGACCGTGCCCATAATGACCATGACGAGTGCCGGCAGTGCGATACTGAGTCGCCACGCGAGGTCCACGGACACGGCGTGCGTGAGCCACGAGTTGACGTAGGGCAAAATGAGGAACGCAAAGCCGATGCCTGAGAGTCCGAGGCCGCCGGAGATGGCGTTGCTCGTGCCCACGACGTTGCGTGCGAAGGTGATCGTGGTCCAGAACTGGCTCGACACGAAGATGCAGCCGACGAGACCGATGAAGAAACGGACGATGAGCAGTCCGATGGCGTTGTTGACAAAGGCCGCGGCCGCGATGGGGATCGCACCAAACCACAGAGTGAAGCTGTGGACGTGCTGCGGTCCAAAGAGCTCGAGCAGCGGCCCGACGAGCACGCGCGAGATGATAGTTGAGGCCGTGGCCGCGATATCCGAGTTGAGGATCTCGCCCGTCGTGAGCCCGAGTTGCTCCTTGATCACGGGCATGAGCGGCGGGATCGCGTACCAGCCGATAAAGCCCGTGATGCCCGTGACCCACGAGACATGGAAAGACCGCATGTGCGGACGCGCGACGCTTAGCGGCTTGAGCTCGACCGCGCGGTCGTACTGCTCGCGGTCCACGCGCAGATCGTAGACAGTCTCGTACACGACCAGGTCGTCCGCGAGCGAGTTCACGCGGGGCGTCTGCACGGACACGTAGGCAGCGTCGCCGTCGCGTGGGGTCACGGCCATCGCCAGGTTCATTGGGGGCGTGGAGGAGGCGGAGGATCGCGTGGCGTGATCTCTTGGTGGTAGCGACGTCATACTGGTCGCCTCACGAGGTGCGGGTGGAGACGGAGGAGGTAGATGGAGGCGTCTATGGTGGGGACTTGCCGGGGCAGCCACGCCGTGTCAAGAGGACACGAGGTAGGCAGACGAACGCGAATCGGGGAATGGTCCTCCGCAGCCGACAGGAGGGCGAGGCGTTTGCTGTGACGTGGCGAAGGATGAGACGTCGACTGTGTTCGAAGGGAAATGCCTTCCACAAGAACGGTCGCGGAGGGAGAGGAGCCTGTAATGGCTGAATCTCAACTGGGCGTAGGGCGTGTCGCAGGTGAATGTGCATGCAGCGAGGCCGAGGATTGGCTGAAAGCACGAGAGACAGCCGTTGGGCAACGGCATTTGCGGATGACTCAGCGTGGCGCTGCAACCAATCGGGGGAGAAAACCATGTGAGACGTTGCGCTAGCGTGGGCCGTTTCAGGTCGCGATGTGGGGCGACTTCTGGGCCGCCTGGTGGGCTGGAGAAGGGTCTGTGAAGAGACATCCTGCTCAGGAACATGACTGCCGCCCGGGCGGACCTCGCGCGGCAGCGCCAGCTCATGCGTGTCAAACCAGCGAGCGTCTCGATCGACCCGAAACCCACGAAGAAGAAGAGCGACAAGGCGGTGCCTACGAAGGATGTTGTGACGCCCGTGCAGGAGACGAGCAGCAAACGATCCGTGAAGAGAGCGAGTGCGAGTCGCAACACGAAAGCTGCCGATGTGAGTACGGCTCTGGAGACTGCAAACATGGCGCTGGTGGTGCGACAGGTGCTTCAGCGAAAACACTACGGCGATCCTGCCGAGTACGTGGGCAAGACGAGCAAAGAGGAGCTGTTCCGACTGCTCGTGCAAGTGGCGCAGTATGCGTACGAGGCATGTGATCGCGTCATCAGCAATGGGACATTGACGGACTGGCCTGACGAAAGCATTTTGATTGCTCTATCGGTATCACAGCTTCGTGAGCAGCACCAAGCGGACCAAGGCGTGATGCAGCAACAGATCCAGCAGCAGCAGCAGCGCCTGCACGATCTCACGGGGAAGCTGATCAAGGTAGAGACTCAACTCCATGCGAGCGAGGTATGGATCATCCGATGGTGAGGTCGTCTTGCGACGTTCACTGCTGACGTTGTACGTGCGACGTAGTCTGAGCGAGAGCAGCTCGCTCAACGATTACAGATCAGTAATGGAGAGTACAGCAACGTCGTGGACACGTTACGGAAGTACGAGGAGAAGTGGAACGAGACTCAAACGACGATGGCGCAGCAGCAGCAACTTCTTCAGGAGATGTCACGATCTCTGGATGAACGAAGCGCGCAGATCGCTGATGTTAATGACCAGACTGCAGCCACGAAGGCTGCTTTAGCCGAGGCGAACTCCGAGGTGGGTAGATCTGTCCAGTGATGGAAGAGCGTCATTTGAGTGGGGAGCTCATGGTTTAATTCGTTGATGTAGTAGCTAACAAGCTACAGAAATCAGCTGGTGAGCTCAACGTCCTTGTATGCGCGTTGTCATGTAGGGAGACTGACTGTGTGGTCTCAGCAAGTACTCCAAATCGAAAGCGAGCTCGCCCAGCAGCAGCTAGTGGACGAGCGACGAGAGAACAAAGCGCTTCTGTGGGAATTGCAGAACAAAGTCCGCGAGTGAGGGTTATCGAATAACGAGAACTGCGGACTGTGGACTGCTAAATGTGCTTCTCTTTCGTCAGCCACGATGACGTCATGAATCAACTGAATGACGCCAAGAATCGGATATTGACACTCGAAGGGCAGATTCAGGTGGAGTCACAGTGGATCCATTTCGTGTTGTCATGGACGACTGACATCGATAATAGGTCGAGCTCATCGCTCGCAAATCGCTTGCTCAAGAAAGAGACTCAGCCCAGCTGCTGCACCGACGCGAGCGAGAAGAGTGGAAGACCACCGAGGTAGGCTGTCCAGTGGAGAAAGTCGAACATACCTGGATCTTTGCCGATTTATTTCACTTGTCCAGGTATCACGGTGTGAAGCAGACCATCGAAGAGCTCAGGAGTATCGAGACATGGATCTTGAGCTTCGACAGCTTCGCCTAGCTGTTGGAAGACTCCGTGGAGATTTGGAAACGGAACGATCTCAGCGTGAGAAGGCGGAAAGCACGGCACTTCGAGCAACTGACATCGCTGATGTACGAACGAATCGCTACTTCTATGTATGACACGTTTCAGTATGTGCTGACACATCGACATCAACAACGGCAGGAGCTTAAGATTGCGGGCAAGTCACTTCACGTGGATGTGCAGCGGCTCACCACAGAGTTACAAGGTAGACCGCGTCTGGTCGATCTGTTCAAAGGTGCGATGTAATGAAAGCCTTTGTCTTTCGCGCAGAGGAGCGAGCGGCTCGAGAATCCAAGGAAGGCGCGTTGGCGATTGCCTACCGGTATAGACCGCATCGGCAGCACCCAAGAATGAAGATGGTCGACCTCTGACAAATCTGTTGCGCATTCTAGAGAGCTTCAGTCACTTCAGAAGCGCTTTCGAGAGGAAGAAACGGCTCGACAGGACGCACAAAGCGAAGTGGAGGCGCTGATGCATCGGTACGTGTGGTGTCGCAGTGGCTGGTCTTCACTCACTAATTCGACCAATTCAGGATGAAGCTCATCCGACGTGACCACTTGACGATGTTGCATCGCGTAGAGACACCGCCGCAGCTCGTCACACGCTGGACAGAGCGTCGACAGGCCCGCCACGAAGAGCCACCACCGTCGGCATAGCGAGATGGCTACATTTAGATAACATGGCTTCCTTTTGTGAACGTGTAGGATCTTTCCGGTTGTGGCATTGTGGCGTCACCCGCGTTGAAGTTCCACGTACAGTAGCTGCTGATTGGGGTTCTGTTTACCCGTGCTTCCGTGGTCGTCTTACAGTGGGTACTACTGTAATGAGCTGCTGCTGCCTCTTCGCCTGGAGACCAACTGTCACCGAGGATTCTCCTCTTTTCTCCTTCACTTCTCTCCTCTTCTCTCTTGTGTACCCACAGGGATGGGCTGAACCTCACCTGACCAAAGCAGCGGCTGTTCTGACACAAACGAAGACGCAAGCAAGAGCCGGAATTACGGCAGTGGCTGGGGAGGGGCTTCCACTTCTTCCGCCCATACAGTACCCAAAGCTGATTCATAAGGTTTAGGAGGCTCTTTGTGTGTGCTCGCACACAGCCAACAAAAGACATCCTGGAATATATCAGCTTCCACAGGCGCTTTTTCGAATCGACACTCGCGGCGATCCTCTGGTGCTGAGCAAAAGCCACTGGTCTGGGCAGAGCTCGTCAGACCCATGTGCCTGACCTCCACAAGCCGAACCGAAGGGTTCACACCAGCTGCATCTCGCAGCTCTATGTTTTTTTGACGGGGGGCGGGCCAGCCACTCTGCATGTTCCCTCACCCAAAAAAACAAGAAAATAATGAAACTGTCCGTCATCATCAACATGCAACAGGCCGACGCTGCAGAAGGTGCGCATGCGACAAAAAGCTTGTGGTCGCATCCGCACTGTGACCAGTCGCCTCCACAGATCCACGAGCAGAGTGGCCGTAGAACCTCAGCAGCCACATCGATGGTCCAATCCGACGCCGCTTGCCCCGCCCCGGCTTTCGGCTGCGTCGATGTGGTGCTGCTCGCCACGGATGTGGCAGTTCAATTTAGAAAAAATGAAGGGTTGTACGTGCGTGGGAACTCAGCGACGATGTTGAAGGCGATGCTGCTGTGCGGACCAATCACCTACGGCCACCGCAACTTTTTCTTTGTCGATCGTCTCCACAGGGCATCCTCTCTGCCCCAGTGATCCGTCCGCAAAAAAAAAAACTAGATGTGTGGCGTCCGCTTCGCTTTGTTTTCACGTCCGCGTAGCCCGAGTTTTTTCGTATGTGTGTGAGGGTGCCGCCCCGGCCTCGCACTCTGCCCGCACTCCGCCTGAGAAAGGCTCCTCATTCGCCTTCTCTCCCACTCGACACCAAGCGACTCCAAGATCTGCGTGGACGACGCCAAGAGTAAGACTGGAAGAGCTCTCAAGCATCACGTCCAAGAACTGGTTCAGCATGTCGGGCCGGGATGACGGCGACAAGTCCACGGAGGTCGAGGTGCTCAAAACGGGGCCGCTGACCTTCAGGCTCCCCAATGGCTCGACCGCGACGAACGACCGCGACGGCGACCGCAAGCCGTTGGAAACCAACGAGCCCGTTTGCAAGCTTCCTGACGGCGCGAACGCGAAGACCGAGTCGGCCCCCACACGAGCCCGCGGCGCTGCGTTGGCGAGCGCGACCACAACCCGCCGCGTTGCACCAACACCGAGTGGTGGCCGTCGTCGCTCGACTGCCGCACCGCGCGACGGCAGCGCCAGCTTCCGAATCTGCGGGACGCTCTCCGCAGAGTTGACTGCGGTCGCTGCGAGACCCCGCGACGGCAGCGCCGGCTTGCGAATATGCTGTACGCTCTCCGCAGAGTTCAGCTGCCATGTGAGCTATTCCGACGGTGGCAAGGTTGAGTCGGCGAAGCGCAATGCGACGAAGGGGAAGATCGGCTGCCCCCCGCCAACAGTGCGATCTGAGCGAGGCCGCTCCGGCCCAGTCGACGAGCTCATCGGACTCTCCATTTCACTCATTGTGGTTGTGCTTGTTGTCGTCTATTGGTTTACGACTCGGTAACTTCGTGCCGGTGGCCGCAAAGCCCTCGCGCTGCCTCACACGAGTGGCCACTGAGCCCCAGCGTTCGCTCACGCGCTACGACATGGCGATTTGCGGTCTTTCTGGTGGTGATTCCAGTCTTGATCGGCATCACGCTGCACGTCGGGCTGTGGTCGCGTCGTTGGTGGTGATCCAGCTCTCCAGGAGACGGATCCGACTGCACGCAGTACAGCTTTTATTTATTTTCTTAACATGCCAGTTTCATCCGTTTCACGTCACATCGTCGCTATAACTGCTCATCAGTGCTCACAACCCATGCCATCTCCGTTGTCACTGCCTTCAATATGACCAATGCTCACGATACGGGCGTGGTAGAGTCTGCCAACCACGCCAAGTCTTCAGGCCATGCTTCCTCTGCTGTGGATGATTCCCTGCGTGTTTCCGCGTCGCCGCAGGTCGCTCCGCTGCCACGTACCGCCAATTTCCACGTGGGCACGGTACTGGGAGACGCCAATGCCATCATCAAGGCCTCCCACGAGGATGAAGAGCGGTACATTCCCGTCGCCCTCGCACGTGCACATCTTGAGCGTGTGGTTCACGACATGCACGCGATGAAAGCCGATCAGACTGCCAGAATGAACCAGATTCTCGACAAGTACAAAACCATCGAGGCCGAGACCAAGCGGTACTACGAGACGCACATCACCGAGCTCAAGCGCAAGGCCAAAGACAAGTTTCGCGTCGAGCAGGCCCGCTACACCGCTCTGGAAACCGAGATCATCGAGCAGCAGCAGCTCGCTCAGGAAGAGATCGTAGGGTTTCGTGTGGCGAGTGACGAGCGTCGGTATGGATACGAGCAGGAGAGGTTGCGATGGAAAGAAGACGTCGAGCGGTTGCTCCTGCAGTACGAAGAGGAACTGACGCGACTGCATAATCACGTGCAGCGGCAGATCGATGCGGCACTGCAGCTCCAGGCTGATTCCGTGGACGAATCACACACTGTGGAACTCACTCGTCTCGAACAGAAATTGGTGGATGAACGTGCCGAGTCGATGCGTGTGGTAGAGGAGACTACGAAAACCCTTCAGAAGCGACTCGTTGAAGCTGAAGCGGTTCATGCGCGGCATATTCAGCGGCTCCAGTGGGACGCGCAGGTGGAAATGGAGACCTCCAAGTGTCTCGCGGTGGTCGTGAACCGTGTCGTCGATATGGAAGACCACCTCAAGCGCAGGAAGCGTTCGCGCGAGCTCAAGAGCGAGATCGCATCGCTCGCGATGCAAATGGAGGTCGCCATGGCGAAGGAACAGTCGCTGACGACCCAATTGGGTCAGCTGCAAATGCAGTACAAGATGATGGAGCAACAGGCTGTGGACAAGACGATGGAGACGATGCTGGCAGTGCTGGAGATCGCTGCTTTGACTGCATCAGAGGTTGCGGATGGCAAGCGAGAGCAAAGCAAAACGGTCCAATCGACTGAAGAATTGATACACGCGAAACCACATATGTTGGAGAGCGAGGCACAAACCCAAGACTGGACGACGTTGCTGGCTGCCCACGCACGCTCTGTTCCTGCAAGATCTCTCATTGAGATGCATGATGCGTCCGTGGAGGCCTCACTGAATACTCATTCGCGAGTCGAAAAGCGAGATATTGCAGTGGAGACAACGCCTGAGGATACACCAGCTCAAGCAGAACTCCAACCAATCCCATCACTGCCAATGCCAGCAGTCTCTGCTGCTCAGCTCAAGTACGAAGCCGACGCCGAGCGATTCAAGGACCGAAATGCCGAATTGGTCCGCTCAAAGACCGAGTTGAAGACGCTCAAGACCTCCCTGCAGAATTGTCTAGACCAGAAAAACGACGCAAAGGCTCGTATCAAGCAGTGGCTCGCGGATTTTCAGAAGCAGCATGCACGAGACCCCACCATTGAGGAGAAAGCCCAAGTCAAAGACCTCTATCTGGCGTTCAAAGTGAGTGAGGAAGCCTACAACGCTGCAAAAGATCAGGTGGCCAAGGCCAAGGGCAAGCACCACGAGCTCGTCGTCGAGATCGAAGCGTTGAGCCAGTGGCACGCACTCACTGCGTCTGCTCGAGAATCGTCACGCGGTGGCAGTGCTGGCTCAGAACGACGATCTGAATCAGCTGGAACGAGTGTCCAGACGCCTACTATTGACACAGACGCACCGATACTACATGCGAACGACGAGGCTGTCAAACATCTCACAAAAGAGATCGACACACTGCGAGCTGAGCTCAAAGTCGCGCAGGCAGAGAAGAAGAAAGCGGACGACGACGTCGAGTTTGCGGTGCTGGAGGCCAAACAAGCGAAAGCGGACGCGAAAGAGACAGCAGATCGACTGGCATTGGCCGAGGCAAAGGCATTGGAGTTGAAGACCAGAGTGGATACCCCAGTGGCGAAACTTGTGCAGGAGAAAGCGGAGCAGAAGAGTGATGGAGATGATGAGAATCACGTCGAGCAGCGAAAAGCAGAGCTCCACCAAAATCATCGCGAGCAAGTGGAAACGTACTCGCGCGAGTCTGAAGCGATGGAGCGCCAGCGGATAGAGCTGTGCGCACAGATCGCGAGTTTACAGGAAGAGATTGCAGCACGAGCGGCGGAAAAAGAGACATTAGAGAAGCATATCGAGCAGCTTCGACTGCACGCAGAGCTCATGGACGGCCATATCGATGACGACGACTCCATGCTGCTAGAAAGTGATGCAAAGGGTGCTGGTCGACGTGAAACCCCGGGTGAGCAAGATGAGAATGAAAACCATGGGTCAGAAGGAGACGAGCTCGGATATGACACAGCGGAGCATGAGGCTGAGGACATACCTACTGACACCTTATCCAGCTTCTCCCCCATGAAAACGATCAGTAAGGCTGATCGACTCGTTGGTCAGAGAGAAGAACAGCTCATCGCGCAGATCAAAGACGCCATTGAGTCGGGAAAAGCCCAATGGAACCGCGGCGACAAGGCCAAGTGCTTCCAGATTTACGTCAAGATGTGCGAAAAGTGCATTGAGACGCTGCGAGTACCACCTCCAGGTCGACGAGAAGAAGTGGGAGCCTTGAAAAGTGCCCTCCAGGAAGCCGGGCGGCTTCCACCAGCCAAGGGCTCGATGGTGCTGCGACGACAACTCGACAATTGTCTTGCTGCGTGTGAGGCTCGAGCAAAAGACCGCGAAGCTCAAGAAGCCGCTGCGGCGTTGGAGCTGGCGGCAGCAGCGAAGAGTCCGTCAACACGAACCACGCCGTCGTCGTCGCCACAACGCAAAACGCCACATAAGAAGAGCATTGCACCTTCACTGAATGAATCCGCTGGCGATGGTCCACCAACAACAGGATCGGCAGCGTCAACGCCTGTCGCGGGGAAAGCAATTGAGGAATACAAGCAGAAGCTCAAGGCGCTTGAGACCAAGGCCAAGGCCGACAAAGTGCGGATCACACAGCTTGAAGTCTCGCTGTCAAAGGTGGAGACCCAGCTGATGAATGCCTCGTCGAGTGGTGGGGGTAGTGGAGGAGGAGCCAACGCGGCGATTTTGGAACGGAAACTCGCAGAAACCGAGAAGAAGCACGCCAAGGCGCTCGAGGAGGCCGAGAAATCGCTTAAGAAGGAGATTACGGCAGTGACACAGCAGCTCAGTGCCTCGCAGACCAAGTCACAGTCACTGCAGGAACAAGTGGACAAGCTCACCAAGGAACTCACGGTTGTTGGTGGTCGAGCAACACAATTGACCAGGATGGAGGAGGAAGTCACGGTCCTGCGAGCCAAGGCAGCGCAGGTGGATGCACTAAGCCAGGATCTCGTGGCCAGCAAAGGGGAGCTGAGTAAACTGGAGTTGAGCTACAAGGAGGAGCAGGCGCTGCGCAAGAAGTACTACAACATGATCGAAGACATGAAGGGCAAGATCCGCGTCTACGCACGGTGTCGCCCCATGAGTTCTTCCGAGACCGAGCGTGGCTGCGAGCCGTGTGTGCGGTTCGTGGACGAGTTCTCGCTGGAGCTGAAGACATCCCACGGCCCCAAGATGTTCGCGTACGACCAGGTCTTCCCCCCGGCGAGCTCACAGGATCAGGTCTTCGAGGATACCAAGAACTTGCTGCAGAGTGCTGTGGATGGCTACAATGTGTGCATCTTCGCGTACGGCCAGACGGGCTCGGGCAAGACATTCACGATGACGGGCTCCGAGAGCCTGCCGGGACTGAGTCCGCGTGCGATCCACCACTTGTTCCGACTTGCTGAAGAGAGCAAGGCCAACAATGTGGTCACGTTCCAGGCGTTCATGCTGGAGCTGTACAACGATGCGCTCATCGATCTCTTCTACCTCGTGGATGGCGGCGGCCACGACGCGGCTCCAAAACTCGACATCAAGAAGAACGATCGCGGCATGGTTTTTGTCTCCAACATCACGACCAAGAGCTGCACGAGTGCACAGCAGACGCTCAAGTTGTTTGAGGCAGCCAACAAGAAGCGGCAGGTCGGTGCGACCAAGATGAACGCCGAGAGCAGCCGCAGCCACTCGGTGTTTTCGATCCTCGTGGAGAATTACAACAAGACCACCAAGACCACGTCGATCGGCAAGCTCAGTCTCGTGGATCTCGCCGGCTCGGAGCGAGCAGGGAAGACCGGCGCGACAAACGAGCGGCTCAAGGAGGCGCAGGCCATCAACAAAAGCCTCAGTGCGTTGGGCGACGTGATCGCGGCGCTGTCGGCGGGCGAAAAGTTCATTCCGTACCGCAACAACAAGCTCACGCAGCTCATGCAGGACTCGCTCGGGGGCAACGCCAAGACGGTAAGGGTTCGTTGGGTAGGGGGGACGTTTGGTGGGCGTGGCTGACGGGTCGTCGTGAAACAGTTGATGTTCGTGAATATCTCACCGGCCGACTATAACCAGGAGGAGACCCAGACGTCGCTGCAGTACGCCTCGCGCGTCAAGCTCATCACAAACAACGCCAACAAGACGAGCGAGAGCGAGACTGTGAGTCGGCTCAAGCAGATCATCAAAAACCTCCGTGCTGGCAAGACGGACGTCGAGCTGGATGGACTGGGCCTAGAGTGAGTTGGAAGGTGAAGAAAGCAGACCATCCAGGCGAGAAGAAAAAAATAATACAACGCTGCGATGGAATCCGTGCTCCGTGTGGGTGGCTCTCAACAACTCGGCGTTTTCACGTGTTATTCCATGGGGCAACAGAATAAAACTCTCGCTGGATAGCAGCCCAACAGAGCGACACTGCGCGCACCAGACAGACCAAGAAGCACGCCACAAGTGGGCCTCCGCACCCACGCATCGATACAGTCGTAAAACTGCAACTGCGCAGACGCAAAAAAACACAGTGACGACTCCCTTCGCACCCATCTGCCAGCAACGCAGCAGTGCCGCGGGACTCTGAAGGACCGAAAGTCGGCTGTCCATTTATCTGTTGGCCTTGGCGACACGCTCGATCTCGTCCTTCTTCTTGATGGCGTACGAGTTCGACGAGCCCTTCGAGGCGTTGATGAGCTCATCGGCGAGGCACTCAGCGATGGTCTTGACGTTACGGAACGCCGCCTCACGCGCACCCGTGGCGATCAGGTACAGCGCCTGGTTCACGCGACGGAACGGCGAGACATCAACACCCTGGCGACGCACGACACCGGCCGAGCCGACACGGGTCGAGTCCTCACGCGGGCCCGACTTGATCACGGCATCGACAACGACCTGGAGGGGGTTCTTGTCCGTGAGCAAGTGGATGATCTCGAGCGTGTGCTTGACAATGCGCACGGCCTTGATCTTCTTGCCGCTGTTGCGACCCTTGCGCATAAGCGCGTTCACGAGGCGCTCCACGATCGGGCACTGGGCCTTGCGGAAACGCTTCTTCTGGTAGCGCTGCGCCGTGTGCGGCAAAAACGTCGCGGCCTTGCCCTTGACGGCGATGTAGTCCTCAAGGGAGATGTCAGCGGCGACGCTGAGGTCGTCGTACGACCTGTCAGCACACAGAGAGAATCCCCAAGCGTTAGTCTCTCCACCCATCGAAACACTGGTCCTGCACGCCGCCACGCCATTCGCCTGTCCGCTCGCTCTCCGTCAGTGTGGTCGCTTCGCCCTCGTAGCGCTCACGTCGCTCGTTACTGTGTGCTCGCTGCGATCTCCTATCTCATCGTATACTGGCTCTGATGACCCGAGAGTCTGGTCACGAAAGGTGTGTTCAACGCGTTGTACTGCGGTCATTTCGGACCCATTTTTGCCGCGAAAAGTACGACTGGACGCGTCACGAGTCGGCGAATCGGCGGTGACGGCGTGCGGGGCGCATACTCGCGCGCGCTGTCGCTTACCATTTGTTAAAGAGCTTCACTTCCGTAGCAACCTCCGCCATGTTGAGAGTTTCCGAGGATGATTGCACTGTAGTCGCCCACAGTCCCAAACCGCGGGTTTGCTCCACCAAACGAATGGGCAGCAGCGCGAAAGCATACAAATTTCAAGTCCCGTATACAAATCCCCTATCAAATGGGGTCTTCACCGCGCAGAAAGGGGAAGGGTGAGCGTCAAAGGGGGGTAGATAGGGGAAGGGGTGCGGTCTCAACCAGTGAACCGGTCCTGCCCATGCAAGACGACTTCTCTTATATCCGGTTTTGTGTGGGAACCGGTTCTACGAGGATAGTTATAACCGAATGGGTTACGCTTCGAATAGAGCGCCTATGTGAGAAAGCGCCGAGCGGAATGAAGGTCGCGGTCCCACAGACCATGCCCAAAATATGCGCTGCACCGCCTCTCATACGTGATGTCTAGTCATCCATCGCCTCACCATCGTGGAGGATTTCCTCTCCCATTTACCTCGTTGATCCGATACCCTTTGATTCTCTGTGCTATCATTCTAGAACCCTCTGCTTGTTCTGTGACACACCTCTCTCTCTCACCCACGGCTGCTTTCTGATGCGAACGGGAAGAAACGAAACCAACGCACCAATCCAATTCACTTTGTTCCTTCACATCCCAATCACTTCAGCCACGATGGGCGGCGGACCCGCGAGCGCCGACGTCGTGCGCGCCTCCTGCCTGCTCACCTTCCCGGAGGAATCCATGGTCGAGCCCGTACCCGTGGACGCCTGGTATCTCCACGCTGTCGGCATCACATTTCTACGGCGGCTCGCACGGGACCGTGTGGGTGAGGAGCCGCGGCTCGCGCTCCTACTGCAGCGGATAGACGACGACGCGTCGCCCCCGCGACGACGCTACGTCTCCGTTTCCAGCGACTCTGTGCTGCGGGACGCACTGAAAGAAACGTTTGTACAACCCGAACGCGTGCTCGTGCTCCACATCATCTCA
>JAADVY010000619.1:0-14234 GCA_023336035.1 Pythium plurisporium
GAGTGAGAGAGAGATGCCGTACTTGCCGGGACTTACTTTTTCAGATTGGGAAGCGGTTGAAATTGGCTGGCTCAGATGAACTTTCACGTATAGCAAGAGGAAGACTGCAGCGAGAGATTGCTCGAGTGTTGTATGTGAGCGAGTTATTGGAAGAGTGGGAAACTCCTGATCCACGTGTTCACGAAATGCTTCTCTGTAAACGAGTCTGGGCAAGTGGACTGCCTGACCCAGAATTCTACACAAACAGCGAACTGCATTTGAGAAAGAATCGCACGACACAACGACGACTGAATCAGCGCCTTGTCGCCAAAATGCGTCGAGCACTCCAAGCATGAAAGACCGCCCAATTAGCCACGAAAAGTAGTTGTACACGGAAACTGTTTTCAGTTCCTTCTCATTCTGCTTGTGGGCATCACGCCCATCTTTCGTCGCCGTGTTCTTGCATTGCTACTCTCCGTGCAATTACTCCCTATTATGTAACCTGAAGCTAGAACTCTCGTGTGGGCTCTAGCTTCAGGCGACGGGCGCGTTGCAAGCCACGAGGTCTCTCAGCGAGTGATCAACAAAAGAATGTTGCGCGGAATGTTCCGACCACTCGATGAGAGACCTCGTGATCGGAACACTCTGCGCAGCATTCATTTGTCCGAACCAAGGACCAACATTAAATGTTGGTCCAAAAAAATTTTGGAATTTTGCTGTGTTGGGGACGCGTTTGTAGCTGGGGTACCCAGCTTATGTTTGAGAACCTCAAAACCTTGTATGTTTGATATAACGGTAATAAGTGATACAGCGAGCGCTGTCTGATTTGTGTAGCAGACCCTGTGATTTGATGAACTCTATCAATTGATGATTACTCGTAGTTCAAAGAAGTACGTTGGGCTCCACGTCACCCAATTGCCTGCTTGAGTCGCAAAACACCGGTATAATACTGGTTTCTACGACAATCGGTTCTTGTCAATAGTTTTGAGTCAGTTCTCTTTGCGGCAGCTAACCCATTAGCCCCTCTAATACCGCGGATATGGCAAATTCTAACCCCTCTGATACCGCGGATATGGCAAATCATTATTATTCGTCAAACGTTTTACGAGCATCTTCATTAAGTATTGCTCTTCACACTGTATTAAATTAAACTATTTACGGCGTTTAGAACATCGTAAGAACGTGATGAGATATCTTGACACAAAGTTCGCTTGTCATTGACTGAATGATGGTGCTGCTTCTTGGGCTAACCACGACTCGAACTCGTTTCGCACTTCCAGAGAAGCTGACGGAGGAATCTGCACTAACTTCTGGAGGTGCTGCATCTCCGTGGTCACATCGAGCGGTGGTGTGAAATGTTCGACATATGATCGAGTGAGTGGTGTGTGAGGAGAAGCTGGTTCAGGGATATCGTGCGCGAAAGTGCAACGTAGAGTGTCTGTGCAGGGCAACCTGGTTCCCCGTTCAAGTGGACACACGATGACCCCGCTTTTACAGGTTTGTCCTTGGAGCTTTTCTGTTGTGCAAGCGAAGCATGGCACCATGGGAAACTGAGTTATTGTGACACTGCACGCAGACAGATTGGGGATTTTCCGAAGGCTCACCTGCACTTTCATGGTGGGCACTCCAATCACTCCAGTAGGTAGTCCGTCAACTAGCACCTTCGAACACCCATGAATCTTGACCAGAATCAACTCAGGATGCTTCACAAATGTGTGCACTGGACAACTGCCAATCATGCCAACTTCTCTTTGCGAGGAGTGACTTGAAATACCAACGATTGTCCCGATCGCCCCGTTGGCTATCACATTTGCATCAAGCAACTCGGGGTGCTTCTTGGTGAGCATAACAGGCATTCCGATGAAGAAGAGGAGGCGCATCGGCATTCGATCCGTGAGCTCGTCACTCACATTCCGAATGCTGGTCACAATCTCTGTCGACCGGCTCGTTGTCGCCTCAGCGAAGCACTCACAACGAGTCACGTTCAATTGCCGGACACTCTGTAACGTGCAGCAAAAATTGACGGCTGTGCGCTGCTGATTTGTGGCGACGACGACAGGCCGAAAACCTGACTGCTCTGGGACGGACACATCGCCTATAACCCTCGTGTTGAGTAGCTTGAGATCATCGTCACTCAGCGCGCCCCATCGAGCCCGTCGAACTATTTGGGTGTACACGGGATCTGTTCTCGACCGCATGTTCTCAATCATGAACACGACGAAATTGATTGACTCGTAAAGCTCGAAGCCTGCTTTCTTGTACTCCGAACGCCCATTTCCACAACTTACAAAACCTGTAGGAGCTGTAGCGATCAGACAATGTTGGCGTGCGGAGAGCAAACGATCACAAACACGTAAACTTCGTTCCTGCAACAAGGGGGAGTTGAGGCCAGTCACAGCACAAGACGAAGTGTTTGCCGCCCATAAAATCACCCGAGTCTGGCGAGAGATCGTGTGACGTTCTATCCAATGCCCCGAGAAGCTTCTGGTCAACCATACTGATCTCGTCGACGATGACAAGGCGGACAGCGGAAAAGCGCTGAGACATCTCTGCAGAAGTCGTGTTACCCTGGGGTCTTCCGTTTAGTGACAGATGTCGTGCACTATGAATCGTGCGCCCTTCAATATTCAGAGCTGCAACCCCCGTAAACGATAGGGTCTCGACAGCATTCGCCCGCCCCCACAGCCGTGCAAATTTGAGCACTGCGTGAATCACAGTCGATTTCCCAGTTCCTGCGTCGCCGCCGATGAGAGCTTGAAGTTGAGATTTGAGGGCGTACGATTCTCGCTCCAATAAGGGTAGACACTCATCCGCGGCACTAGAGCAATCTTGCAAGAGCCCGTACAGCAAATGCCTCGCCATCATCTCAAACGCTGCATGCTGCCAAAACTTCAACTTCAGATTTGCAGACGAGTCAGCGATCGTGGGGAACTTTGGCAAAATGGCATCAAAAGTTGCATTTTCGCTTGTCTCTTTCCATGGCACAGGGCGAAAGCAATCTTCGAATCTCTCAATTCTTGTATCCAGCGTTGGATATGTTGACAGGAATTCAGAAGTACCCCGATTGACAGCATCCGACGATACAGCCGCTGCACGAACGCGAGCCACAAACTCATTCCTATCCAACGGTGGAAGGTGGACTTCATCAACACGGAGTGGTTTCTTTTCAACCTCTGTCACCACTGTTCGAAGGTTCGTTGTTGAATCGATAACTTGATTTGCCTTCTCGATTCTGGCACCGTCGTCGTCGCCAACAAACACTGCCTCTGGAAGCTCCTCTAGGTCAAAATTGGTGCCAAGTAAATCATCCACCTCATCACCACTGTCACAATCGACAAGGTCAGACTGACGCTGCGATCGATCGGCTGTTGTCCCGCTCGAATCCAGCAGAATATCCTCTTCAGATGGGCCGAGTGAATCATTCTCCTCCGACATGTAGAAGTCCGCGAGGGTCTCTTCGAACTGAGTGATCGCAGTTCGCTTCTCTCGCGAGCAACCCTGCACATAGCTCTCGTATGCCGTCTGGTACATGTTTCCTTCGCGTAGCGTTTCATCACTTCAATGTGGTTTGAAGAGCGATAGCACGGATCGAGCATAGTATATGAGTTCATCAGGATCTTGGGTCGCCAGTGACGGAATCTGTTTGCCGGACACTACTGCAACCTTCCTTTTTCCAGTGCGAACATAACTGTATCCTCCACCCAGCTGAGCTCCCAGTTTGCGCTCTTGCCATTCCTCCAGAAACTCAAGCAGACACACGTCGTCCATTTCGTTGGGGCGATCCCAATACCGCTGTAACACCCGAGAAGTAGCCATCACATGAAACTCCGTTTCGCCACCATCACTGACCGTAACCTCTTCCTCTTCCGTGCTGTCAACAGACTGGAACGCAGCACCAAGATTCAAATATACTCGTTCCCTTGAAAACCAAAATGGCGACCCTCGAAGCACATATAATGCGGTATAAGGAGCTGCGACCTCTTGCTTGTTTGTAAGTGCGTAGAGCATTGATGACAACACCCTCACACCCAGCTTGGTCGTCGTTAAATTCACACTTGTGCCGTCTCGTCGAGCGGAGTGCTGTCCCCTAGCAAATGCTGCGACTGCAAAAGCATCCTCATTCTCGATACTGTTCTGTGGCTTGATGCAGTATTTGCAGATGTACGCTGCAACATTCTTCGTTCCGCATCCAATGATGAAGCTGATGTGGTGGTTGCACTTCAACGTATTCAAAATCACGACGCTGTATGGATTCACGTACTCACTGCCGATGGGGCGGTGCAGCTTGACTTCCAGTTGCTCGTTCAAGAACGTTTAAGCCTCATTTACCTCAGCCGGTCGAAAAAAACGACAAACAGTGCCCTTTGGTGTCCGGGATGTGACCTGGATCATACCAGCACCATGAAAATTCAACATCCAGTTTTACAGGACACAAATTCCTCACCTTGAAACAGGACTTAGTGTGTGTCCAAAAATGCACTTGAACCTCTCGAATGACGAGCGCCAACTCTATTCGCGAGTCTGCTGTGTGACGTGTTGAAGGATATTTGGCTTTGTAGTAGTCTGCATGGCCAGTGGTTATCTCAAAACCAATCTCGGATGCAGCAATATCTAGAGCAGCATTCATGACGTCCTTATCTCTGTTGAGTTTTCCACAACACCTGCAAACTGACGTGGGTACGGGACGCGCGCCAACCACTGGGCGACGAAAAGCCTCTATACTGGGCTCCTTCGCCGATAGCACGCCATTGCAATTCGAATCCGTACACCGCGGATGGTCATCGACGCCGTCTCCCAAAGTAATCGTTGTCGACGTTGTTGTGTCCACCAACTTGAGGACCCGCCCTTTGGATACTTCATCACCTTCAACTTGTTCCCGAGTCTTACGTCCGGATGAACCAAACCCGTAGAGCCAGACTACAAAATGCGCGTGAAGATCACCACTTTGCTGGGTCTCGGATGAGCACACGTAGTCGTTCACGACACCAAATACCCCGCCGCCTCGTTTTGGTCTCTCGTGCTTTCGATCCCAACCGAGAACATGATCGATCGTCGTCTCAACAACTCTCACGAAATATTCTGCGCACAGAACTGGATACCGAGATGCTATGCCTCTGCTTTCAGCACGTGTCGGAAGCAATGCAGCCTCATGGATGGCCTCGGACGACACCTCACCGGCAATGTGCCCGATGGTGAAAGTTCCTGCGGAGTCAGGAGACAACGTGAAGAACACTTGAAGTGGGCCCAAACGCTTCAGATACCCAAACATGCCGAGCAGTCGCTCGCTCAGCATTAGATCCGAAATATTACCTTCACACGGAAATAAACCTCTGCGCACGTTCAAGATCTCTCCAACACCGTCCGGAAGAGAGGGAGGATCACAACCCCGGCGTTGAGCTTCCCATGATCGCCGATGGTAGTCAATTGACGCATTCACAATTACAGGCGATACAGTTCCAGCCCGAAGCGCAGTCTTCCGCACACTCAACTTGTAGTAGAGGGTGTTCCGTGCACGCTCACTTGCCAAGAAATCAAAGCCGAGAAGCAAAAAACTTGGGTGATTCGTAAAACGTCTGTGATGAAGCATCTCCGCATCCAGCACAGAAAGTCGAGTGGCTCTGACCTGTCCCGGACCACCACAGCCACCAGGAAGTTGAGTTGGAAACATATCCACACTCGACGTCCACCTATTGCCAGTTGCAAACACGTTCGATCTTCTAACAAGGATATCAGTAGCTCTTGGTGCTTGGCTCATAACAAGACTAGTCTGAGCGGTCCACGTGGCTTCGTTTTCATTACCGCCTTCAATGGGCTCACTTCCAGATGTGCCATAGCTCGAAGTATCGCGAATGCGGTCACCGTCGCCTTCCACTCGCTCAATATTCACGACCACTCCAGTTTCGGACCCATCACGCGCCAATTCTCTATACGCTTGATTTACCCCTCGCACAAATTCTAAAACTTGACGACACTCCGGCATTTTCACTTGATAGCGTCTACGGCAAGCAGCTTCTTGGACTGGAGTCATCGCGCCAACGATTGCAACACGAACTTTTCCACTCAAATCACGCGGCAGCATCTCCGCGATCGGTCCCTCGGTGTTTTTCACAAAGTAGTGGTGTGATTTGATCACGCGACAAGGTCCTCCAGTCACTGTAACAATGTTCACACACGGACAGCCGAGAGCAATCGCCATTTCCTCAGTTGAAGTCAGCGTCGGCAGTGAATCAGGTAGCCACCCAATGTAGTTGCCGTTTCCTATCGCCCATGCTGGAGGTTTCGTGGTCTTCCGACTCAAGTGCGCGCTGCACGTCAGGCAAATGTCCATGTACACGTCATTCCCCTCCATGAGAAAGGCTACACAACACGTTGATACTCAGATCCAAAACATTGACCGGATCACGAAAGTACTCACCTGGTGGATACAGAAGAACGCCAGCCAAATTCGCCGAGAACGCGGACACGTCATACTAACTAGCAATAAACGGGGGTATATGACTGGCTGAACTCGGCGACAAACACCGCTTCAATTGCTAAACAAAGCACAAACTGACATCAGCCTCGCGCACGCGCACAAATCTATTGTCAGGAGCTAAAACTCACCGCTTCCAGCTTTGCATCAACTTTTCGTCGGGCTACGTGTTCCCTCTCGTAGAGGCACTCACACACGCCACACGGCAAGGTTTTCCACGCATCCACGCCAATATCCTTCGCAATGTTGGATGTAATGTCGCGCAGTCTAGACTCGTCAGGGATCAAAAAATCTCGAGTACTGTCCATTCGACCAAGCTCATCCGCAGAATACCGCTCGTTGAGATCGATCATCGCCGCATCTCTTGCCCTTTTAGCCTGCTGTCGTCTACGATTCGCTTCCTGGCGTCCTTCACGAGCGCTGTCATCCACTTGGTTCGCCACGCGCGCACTTAAAGAAGAGTGAGGAACACAGCGTCTCACAGCGTTCTCTGCGTCGGCGCCGCTCGTGTGCAACTCGGCTGATCCAAAGCGCCTCCCGGTCTCCCCTGTCGCTACACCTGGCGTGGCCTGCTCACCATTAAATCCAGCGGGAGCCCGCGTCACAGGGTAGTCGCTCTCCTTTTCCTCCGACAGCCTGTCAAGACGCCGACGAGAGCGACGATCCGAGAGAAGCTACGCATACATCGTCGTGACCAAACCGACCACGCAGAACCGGGTCAAAATCAATCACAAAGTCAACCGCCACTTCAACTCCAAAGGGGGGGAGGGGGGGGAGCGGGTATCACCCTTCGCAACACGATCAGACAGTTGGTGAAGAACTTGGGACGACAAAGTCCAAACCGTTGGATCCGGCATCCAACAGCGAGGTCCATGCACCGACAGTGCTCTCACTCCACAATTTTGCAACCAGAGCCACCATCCAATCCCACCAACCACCACTATGGCGCTTCTCGCACGTCTCCAGCAACACGCTATCGCCGATTTCGACACAGTCAGCGCCATCAAAGACCACATCCGCCGCACCAGTCCCCATCGTTTCGCGACGATCAACGTGAACCTGTGCGTTTTTGCCATCGTTGGTTTCATACAGGGTACGCGACTGGAGCTCATCGACCGGAGCGCTGCGGACCAGTTCTCGGATGTCCAGCCTCTCCTCGCAGCCTTGACGGACCGCGAACGACTCGAGTTCGTATTCCGCGTGACCGTGTGGGCTCAACCAAACGAGATCCACCTTCATCCTGGTGAACTGGTGCGGCTCACGCACGTCGACCACCTCACCGTGTGGAGCAACGTTTCACCCGAGGGAACTGTTGACCTCCAGCGTTTTCCGCCGGCCCACCGCACGGCTCAGCGTACGGCTCAAGTTGTTGTCCACGGAGACGCGGTTCAGACGCCACCCGTGGGTGTTGTTCAACAGGGCACGCGCGATGAAGCACAGACCCAACCGGCTACAACGCAGACGCCAGACACGAACGCTCAAGACGAACAACACGGCACCGATTGAACGCTACCAATAGCGGCTGTCCAACACGAGACCACACCACTCCACACCACACCACTCCACACCATGCCAATCACATGCGTCTGTTTCTTCGTTGCGGACTCTTATTCAGCTTCGTGTTAATCCCATCATAAGCATCACAAAACAAATAAAAACGCCTCGTCACTTCTGGACGAGTTACCACAATTCACTCCTTCCATCCATCCAGCGGTGACAGTCATCATATGATCTACAACGCGATCAAGAAGATTCGCCTTCACACAAGAGTTCACGTCTCTCAAGGTCGCGCAATGATCTGGCAGTCCACACGCCTGCGGCACAGTGCACGTCACGATCCGCTTGACGAGTCCAAATCTGAAATTATGATACAAGTTACCCCCACTTTCTCGTAAATACTCTACGGAGTCTCGCAGCCGCTAAGAGATCCTCCGCGACCGAAGGGCGCGCATCAGTTTAGAAATCAGCTGGGTTTTGGGCTCAGTCGGAAAAGGACTCTCCCGCACGCAAGTTCATCATGCTCGTGTGGCTCAGTGGTGGAGCACCGACCGTTTACGTCGGAGGTCGAGGGTTCGAATCCCTCCGCGGGCAACGCATTCAACTAATGTGGAACGCTTGTGCTAGTGGGAAAATCTAAGGAGCACCCAAGTCCGGAGCACCCGTTCAGAGAAAGTCCTCTGTGTTGGCGCACTCTTGCAGGGTTAGGGAGATATTCAAAAACTCCAAAACGTGATGCTGTGTTGCCGAACAGCCTCCCAAATCCCATCTCGTTTTCGGGCACAAAGGCGTTTGACAACTCTCCCTCCCCCATCTCCAACCCAGCATGCCCCTCTGGACCGTTTGATCGCCGAAGCGATATGGCGCGTTACGTGGAACGATCGGAAGATGGGAAGTACCACTGCCCCCACGACGAGTGCTCTAAGAAGACCGCGCACGTTGCCGTTCTCCGGGTACACTGCCCCCTGGAGCACGGCTTTGCAGTCACCACCGTCAAGCCCTGTACGGACGTTGTGCTCGCGGGGCGAGCGGAGAGAAAGCGACAGCGCATGCGCCAACTCCGCTCTCAGCGAGCCGCGGTGCAGAATGCCCTCCCACCTCCACAACAGCGACAGCGGGCGACAGTCCAGCGCGTGCTCTACAATTGGATGGACGCAGAAGAGCTGGGTAACCACGGATCGGATAGTGGACTCGTCAACTACGCGCCGTCGCGCATTCCAGGGGCTGGCAATGGGGTGTTCGCTCGTGTGGAGCTCCGTGCAGGAGACTACGTGACTCGGTATGAAGGGCGGCGCCTCGACCAGGCGTCTGGTGACCCGGAATACGCGATACAAGTTTAAGGTGTTCGGGGAGATGAATACCTCGATGGGATTCGGGTCCCCGAGATGGGCAAAGGGTTAGGGAGTTTTTGTGAACAAGGAGTCACGGGCTCCGGGACTCAAGCGCAAAAATTGTGAGATGGTCCATGTGGGATATGACGTCTTCATTGAAGTGTCGAAGCCGTTGAAGCCTGGTGATGAGCTGTACACGACCTACGGTCCTGGGTATCGACTGAAAAAAAAAACAAAAATGGGAGTATCATTGAGCATTAGTATCTGGAGAGCGAATGCAGACTTTTTATTGTTTTTCAGTGGTTATGGCCTCTCCTATTTTGCTGCCTACGTATTGCGTGGTGACGTAATAGTCTGTTGATGAGTGGAATAAAATGCAAGGTTCAACACAAATGTTGCCGTGACAGGGGTTCACACACGACGGCCTGCGTACCCCCACAATCTCGGAGGGGCAGTAAACCCAGCCGCGTGCACGACCGACGAAAGCGGTGGCAGTACCACTGCAAAGTCTCGGACGGCTCCGCTCGTAGGAGCTGGTGCGGATGGTTGAGGTGGACTAGCGCTTTTTGCCGCATGCGACGCATTTGCCCGTGCGCGTCGTCGCTTGCGCAGCGGCGCTGGATCGAGCACCCGCACGTTGTTAGTGCCTTGGTCGCCCTGAGAGGTGAATCTATCAACCCACCAGTGCTTGTCAAACTGGCTTGCGCGCAGGCACAAGCGACCATTGGATTCAATGATTTCAATAAGGTCGTGCAGACATGGACGACCGTTCACGTGCCGGAATGCCCCAGAGCACGTGCTGCGCGGAATGCGTTGGGCTACAACATCCTTTCCCATCGCCCACAGCTTCGCGGTCTCGTTCAGCGCCCAACGCGAGATGACACGAGCGACAGCGGCGTAGCGTTGACCTTGAAACTTGTGTGGGATGATAGTCTGGTCCTGCTCAGTGAGGTAGCTGAGTGCCTTGGCTGCCGCCGCCCACCAGGGCAACAGCTTCTGCAGCACTGTCAGCAAATCACCCCGAGAGCTCTGCAACCAGCGCTTCACTTTGGCGTGCGTACCCTCCACGACGGACGTGTCGCGGCAACCGAAGTGGTGAATCCTGTCCGTCCAGCACTTCACAATTTTTTTCTTGTAGCGCCACCAGTGCAGATCAAGATACTCCGCCAGCTCGACGTTGAGAGCACGCAGTGACGCACAGTGCACGATGAAATCGCACCCGGTAGCAGCGTTGGCGGCTTCGTGGTATTTCGCCATGAAAACGTCGGTCTCCCACGTGTTCACGTACTTGTCTTCGAACTGGCCTGGGTTGTTCACCTTCACTTGGCCGAGCACCAGTCGAGTCTTGGCCAGCACGTTTCTGTTCATGTGCCAGCGGCACACCATGGTTGGGACGTCTGGAAAAATGACTTCGAGGGCATTCATGCATGCCTGGTCACGGTCGGTCAAGATCACGCGTGGAAGAGAGACTTGGTTACTCACCATGAAATCCTTGAAGGTAGTATGTGCCCAAGTGTAGTCCGGCTCAGCTTCGCCTGGCAGCCAGCACTGCGCAACTGGTAGCACGGTGTTCATCGCCGTCACAGCGACAATGTTCAAGAGGGCAAGTCGAACTTGTTTGTCTTGTACGTGCAGTCCATTACGACGACGTCGGAATGCTTCCGAAACCATTCCGTTGTCGCCGGGTGGACCCAAAACAGGTAGAGCAACTGATCCGTGCTGGCGTCAACCTCGTACTTAAAGTAGAATCCAAGCGTTTCGAGCAGCGAGAACACTGCCTCCATGGGTGTCTTGGTGGTGAGCATAGCTCGGCGGTCAGCACTTTTTGCGTTGGCAATGTCCTTGGGAGTCGTCATGCTGCTGGCGTCGCCCAACAACAGCGCTGCGTGGATACTGGCAACGGAGGAGCCTGATGCCGTCTGGTTTCGAACGAATTGTGCCATGGAGGATATCGTGGTTGGGAGAGTAGATACAGCAGCTTGCTGGCGGTGACCGACGTGAATCCGCATGTCCACTGACGGCGGATGGTTGTGAGTCTTGCTACCGTCTCGAGTGTACTTGACAAGCCATTCCCCTCAGGGTTAGACTTGCATTTGGCGTAAATTTTGATCCGCATAGGACACCCAGACCGCATGGAGCCCCGCAGCGGTCGCTGACGCTCCTCGTCGGTGAGGTTACGAGTGTTCTTTGGTGCGCCTCCCCGAGTACAGTGATAAGCACGCGAGACGACAACTCCCTCGTCGTTTCTCGTCACTCGACCCCTCGATACATCAAAACCGTTTGCGAGATTGTGGGCGTGAACGAACGCTTCCGCCGCCGCCTCACTGGAGTGAGACGTCTCTGGTGGGGGTGGAATGAAGTACACCCTGGTGCTTTCTGTTGCTGTGTTCGGCTCACGATCCGGAGGTGTGTCCGCGTCCATCTCTACTTGGGCTGGTCTGCTGTGATGTAGTTTGGTGCCGGTGGTTTGAGCACGGTGGGTAAAGCCGACCAAAGAAGTCCACTCGCCAGACCTTGCCGGCGGCTCACAACCAGTGCTTGGAGCACCCGCGTGATTGTCAACCGGGTTTGTATAGTTGCCTTACTATACGGTGTCCTTTCATGCTCGTGTATACTAGCCCAAGACAGAGGGACTAAATCAGTGCGCAGCGTGTTCACTAATCATCACCTCTCTTGGCTCTTCTCTGGACGGGTGCTCCGGACTTGGGTGCTCCTTAGATTTTCCCGTGCTAGTGGTTGTCTGTTTCTTTGGTGCCCGGTAATAGAAAGTGCTAACGCCCACCGACGGGCAAACCAAAGCGACCAGATTGACCGCCAGTATGCTTAGAACCACATGGTCGGGCGCCCCTTCTATCACGGATTCGATGCGCAGTGTTGTGTCAACACTACAGTGTCTAAAATTCAATGGTATAGCGGCCCCAGGTGTACAGAGGGATGTCGTATCACAGACGAGGACCCAGGAGGGAACGACTTTTTTTCACGACGCCTGACTAAATCTATCCCTACAACTCTCTCCCGGACAAAAAACAGATCAACACTTCCCTTAGCATCTGGGTATGCACAGAATCCAGTATGCTGACAAAAGATGCCAGTTTCTGCTGGTTTCTATCAGCCTACTTCTGCTGCCAACCGGTCGTCCAGTGGTACAAGAGCCAGGCTCCGCCCAATAAATCGGCTGATCTCCACAATTTGGATTGCGTGACAGATGAACAGAGAGTACACCACCTGCAGTTCTGGATTTCGATTCCCTACACACTCTCGCGGGTTGTACCATAGGATTTTCAAAGCAACCGGTTTGGCAGCGGCAGAGAAAATATACACCGCTTCTCTCTATTATTGGCAGCCATTCATAGCTCTCTCTCTCTCACGCGTTCTCTCTTGCGCGGGCGCCTTCCTCTCCAGCTCCCGCCTCGGCAAAGCTTGCTGTGTGATCCTTTGCCTCACATTCCAACATTCGCCTCCAGCGACCCAACCGCCCCACCGCCACGCGCTCCGGTCCAAGAGGCTCTTCTACACAAGTTCTTGCTGTTCCGTCGCTACTCCGGCTCCCACTGCTCGTTCAATTGCGAAAGTCGAGATTCCGTCACCGCCGCTTATTTCCTGTGATTGTTCATTCTCTCGTTCAGAACCCGTGTGATACTGCTCTCTTGAGACCCGACTGGGTGACTTTCGCAAGGAGTGAGAAGATGGTGCTTGGACTAAGACCGAAGCTCGTCGTCCAAACGCAAACAGCAGAGCCGGAGGCCCGTGGTCTGTGCGGTCTCTTGTCGGTCAACAACGCGCTACAACAGTACGATTTCCTGAACATGGCCGCGATGCGGGATGAACTGGCACGTCTTGAGGTTCTCCGCCCGGGTGAAGACCACGGTTCCCCCCGAAACGGTGGATAGTATGCTCGCTCTCCACAGAGGCCTACAGACGAGGGGCTTTCGGCTCATCCACCTCAACCGCTGCTCTTTTTTGCACAAGAAGTCTAAGAATGAGTGGGCTTCCCGCGTGATTTCTTCTTCGTTCAGCCGGCTTCTCATCGTCGGCATGCCAGCTGGCCAGGTTAGCGACATCTACCACTGTGTCGAGAGCACGATGTTCAACGGGAAGAGGTGAATTATCGACCCGGACGAGGGAAAGCGCGCAATGATGTCAGAAAGTACGCTGCGCAAGTTCCTGTCAACAATCAGCTCGGTCTACGCTATCGTCACCCTTGAAGAGCACGGGATGTACCAGGAAATGTTCCGACGCCACAGAGAGAAGGTCCAGCGCCGAGCGGCGGCGGCGTTCAAGCCCGCCGAGACGCGTCGTGCGCGCCACCGCAACCAACTTGCGATCCAGAAGGCCGCGATCGGAGTGGAAGTAAAGCGCGCCAGTGTGACGCGTGCCAGAGCGGCTCACCAGCGCCGCCGTCGCAAGGCGTAGACAGTTCGCGCCGCCTTGTTGGGCAGTCAGAGCGCCATGCCTATTACTGCATAATAGAAAAACGTGCCGTCAAAAACGCACTCCCATTCTGTCACGCTCCTTTCTACCTTAGTACTTGTATGTGGGGTTTTCTGTGTTTATCAATAGACCTTGGAAGCAGTTATGTGACATCTGCGAGAACTGATTCCTAAATTTTACCTTTGTGTGGTGCTCCAGAAAAGCAACGGCGATGTGAAAATATGCAAAAGAAATGCAACCTAGTGTGTTTCTTCGAATTGGCTGCATTATCACGCACTACTTCTAGTTCACCATGAGCCTCCTCGATCGTCGCCATCGAAGCCCCTCTTTGCGTGACTTGCCTGCGAGTTCGTACGACATCGTTTCATTTTCGATTTCGCCACCGGCTTCCGAATCATGGTCCAATCTCCAGTTTCGACACTCGACCGCCGCAACGCCGCCAACGGACTCGCTGTCCTGAGCGAGCTCGCTCAGCGTCGTCAAGAGCGCCATGGTCGTTTCCGTGAGCTGCGTCTCCCGGACGA
>JAADVY010000620.1:0-14234 GCA_023336035.1 Pythium plurisporium
CATCTGCACGCCCTTGTGCGTGCCGGCCTCGATCCAGCGCACGGGTCCATGGCTGCTGCGCGCGCTCTCGACCAGCGCGCGGGCCGAGTCCTGCGCCTTCTGGATCAGGTAGAGCTTCTCGCGCTTGGAGAGCTCGGGGCAGTGGAAGTACTCCTGCGGCAGATTGAGCGACTTGGTCATCACTGGACGCTGGACGCCGGATCCGGGACGCGCTGGATCGTGGACGTAGTCGCAGGAAATACGTTGTCCGGAAGGTCTCCGCTGCTGGACCGATGCCAGAGTCGAGGGGAAGAAGATAGGAGTTCTCCTATAGAGTCCGGAGCGCTTTATAGACGTCCGGAGGTACGCGTTTCGTCCGGCGAGAACGGCGTTTGGCGGAATGACGCTTGTCCAGAGGGGCGACCGAAAAGGAAATCGCGTTGTTCGATCGCCGTTCGAAGCGGCAACCGCACCCGTCAGTCACGGTCAGTCGCCGGTCGCCGGTCGTCGGTGGAGCTGAGACGCATCTCCCCACCGGAGACTCTGTCGTGGGTGCTTTCGTTGGATTGCCAATACCATAGAGCGATCCCATTGGCTGAAATTGGGGCAACACTCAAATCTCAATTGCGTGACTCACGACCAAGACGGGCCACATTGCGAGAGAGATCGCTGGTCATCCGTCCGAAAGCCAGCTCTCTACACTGGAACAACAGAGAGCCAACCGAAATACTGGAGGCTATCCCCTGTCGAAAGACCTGCTGGGAACAAATCAGTCCCTTCCTGTACCTGGAAACCTTCCTACAGTAAAATTTTTAAATCCGATTGGTCCACAGTTTTGTTCTAGGTTGAGACAACTGCGAGCGTGGGTGCATGTGGTCGAATCGGGTTCAGCTGCTGGATCTTTTGAGGGCTCGACCGCCAAATGGTCGGCACTTGGGACAGCCACGAAGGCTTTCCCTGAGCCGCTGACGCGTCGAGGTTTACTTGGTGGAGGCACCACCCACTGTATAGTACTGTATGTGGTTGCTGTCCCTTGGTGAAAGTAGTTGGCTCGTTAGATCCCTCGGTTTTCTCTCGCCACTCTTCCAACGTGCGGTCTAACACCTCGTCGCGTTTAAGCCTCATCGCGCCCAAGCGTCCAACTCGCTTCTGCGTCTAAAACAATCCGGAAAACCTGTGCGATGCGTAACCTCTATCTTCCGGCGACGGGTCGCAATGTAACCCCAGGATTTCCGGATGACCTCCGAATATTATGACTACGCGGCCGAGTACGCGGCGCTGGATGCCGACGTCCTCGCTGCGTGCCTCTCGCTCGCGCCCCACTATGGAGGTGCAGGCGTGGATCTGGGCGATCTGGACGATCTCTGCCGTGCACTCGGACGGCCCGTACGGGACGACCGCGAGCGCCACGAGCTCATGACGCGTCTGGATCCAGAGAACGCCATGCGGATCGACCGCGCGGCCGTCACGGCGTGGCTGCTGGAGGAGCTCCTGGTCGCGGCCCAGCAGCAGCACCAGCAGGCCGTCGTGGATCCAGAGCATCGCGTCCGGAGACCTGTGGCCGTCCCCACGTGGGAAGAGATCGTGGAGCCGCCCGTGGAGACTGGAGCACCGGCGAGTGTCTATTACTACAACACGCTCACGGGCGAGACCGCGTGGTCGCTTGTGGCTCCGCTCGCGGTGTGTCTCTATCGCCATATCCAAGACATCGCCGAAGTGCGGACGCTCAAGGCGCCTGTGGACGCGGACGGCTTTGTGGTTGTGGACGGCGGCGTCGAGATGGTCGACGATCTCAAGACCGTGTTTGCCAAGTGCGACGACGACCGCAATGGACTGTTGGACGAGAACGAGTTCCGCGATCTTTGCGTGGCGCTCGCGTTCCCGCTGGGCGATGGCGTCCGTCAGACCATGCAGCAGATCGATCCCCGTGTGGACGGCAGTCGCTTCAGTGGTGTGTCGTGGAACGCATTGCTCGAGTTCTGGACGAGCCACACCCCGTACCAGCGACGCACACGGCTCGCTCCACCGTACGAGCTTTGGGAGAAGGTGGAGCGGCTCGACCGACGTGCGCAGCCGGCGTCGTTTCGCCACGTGACGACGCTGCACGAACGCTGGCACCCACCGAGCACGGACCAGCACGTCGTGGATCTGCTGACCAGGCTTTTCCCAAGCTCCAAGCTCGAGTGGAAGCAACGCGTGGCGATGTTCTGGGAGCTACAGCTGCAGCGTAAGGATGGTGGAGTGGACGCTCGCTCTGTGTGGACGCTGCGTGACTGCCGGGTTGTGTTCGAGCAGCTCGGGTGGGACCACTGCACGCGTCGCGAGCATGTCATCGCCGCTGTACGCAACCTGCAGAACCGCTACGGTGGTGGTCGCAGCGAGTCTACCGACGTGGTTCTCGAGAACGAGACGGTCGTTGCGTGGATGCAAGACTGTATTGCGCGGGTCGAGATGGACGGCTGGGAAGAGTGTCTCGATGAGAGCTCAGGTCAACGATACTACTACCACGAGATCCGTGGACTCACGCAGTGGGACCCACCACAAATGGAAGACCGGATGGCCAAGATGATGGCACGCTTTAGCGGCGGCTCGAAAGACGACCAGATCAAGCGTATCTTCCGACATTACGACGACGACGAGAGCGGCAGTATCAGCTTCTGTGAGTTTAAGCGGCTGTATATCGCGCTGCTCGGCCGCAAAGAGGCGATTACCGGTGAGAGCGAGGACGAGGACGCGCAGATCCAGCAGGTATTCAGTGTGCTGGACACGAGTGGCGACGATGAAGTCAGTCTCGAAGAGTTTATGGTCTGGTGGAAGACCAAGATGAACATTGAAGACGAAGAGACCGAGCAGCAGCGGCTCGCACGAGTCGCAGCCGAGCGTCGCCGTATCGCGATCCAGTTTCTCCAATATCACGACGCGTTGATCTCCAAACCAGTGCCAAGTCAAGCTGTGTCGAGTGGGGATGCAGGACAAGACGCAGTGTACTCATTTGAGTCCAATATACTCGCACGGCTGGTCGCAGTGCTGGGGAAGTATCCACTCAAGGGACTCGCGTATCGCGATGCGCTGAGTGAGCTCGTGCATGCGAACCGCCTCGTCGACCAGGAGATCGTGCTGGAAGAGTTTCTGGATTGGTATGTCACGTTCGAGGAGAGCGAGCACGAGAGAGAAGAACTCGAGGCGCAGAAAGCGCGTGCGTTGGCACTGCTCCAGGCCCAAGAAGCCGAAACCAAAGAGAAAGCACGCAAGCTCAAGATGATCAAGAAAGGCCAGTTGATCACCAAGGCAATCGCAAGCGACGCTACGGTTGGAGGGACTCCCGAGCCAGCCGAACTGATCTGGAAGCGTCACATCCAAACACTGTTCCGCAAGTTTGACAGGGACAGCTCGGGTTACCTGGATGCTGCCGAGCTCAAAGAGCTCACGCAGGCATTGGGCCACGCGCTCGACGATGCACAAATCCAGCAAATGATGGCGATCATGGACTCGAGCGGCGACGAACGAGTTAGTGTGGACGAGTTTGTCACATTTTGGACGGCGTTTCAGAGACGAAAGCGAGCTGCAGAAAGTGGTACCACGGGGAAAAAAGCTGTTCAAGTCGAGACAAAAGCCAGCGACGAGCCGCACCGTCGGGAAGCGATTTCAATGGTCAACGCCTCGGCCAACCTTTCCGTCAGTATGGAGCTCGCGAAAGAACGAGCTCTCAAGATGTCGATCACTGACGTAAAGGACGCGCTGGGCGACTGGAAAGAGTCGTTACTGGATCGGTCTCGCAAGAAACGAGAGGCCATCGAACTGGCCGAGCAAGACCGTAAGCGCCTAGAGGAGCTGAGAAAGCAGTGGGCATCGTTCGTGCCCACCAAGAATCGACGGTATGCGCATCTTGACGTGACGTGGATCGAACCAGAGGTCGTGGGCTGTATGGTCGATATGATCGAGACCGTTCGCCGCCGTACTCGACCGCTTCCCCGACAAGATGCCGCTCAGCGGATCCAGCGAATCATGCGTGGGGCCGTCACACGCATGCGACTATTCGCCATGGTGCTTGATCGCTTCCGCGTCCACGTAGACGTAGAGACGGGCTTCTTCTATTACGTGGACACAGAAGATCACGGTCGCGTGTGGCTCCACCGCCCACTCTTTCCGACGATCACGTCGACCGTGACCCCGTGGGATTTTTCGGATTGTAAGACCAAAGTCGAGCGGCTTCGCTTCCGCCACCGCGAGCGGGAGATGCACGCAAAGCAGCGCTTCCACCATCGCTTTATTTGGACGAGTGAGGCCGACACTTTGCTGTGGAAACAGCCAGAGCATGCGTTGTTTGTGCCTGCCAGCTTTGTCGTGTACAATGTGATCGCCAAGGTGCGCGTGCGACTGCTGGGGAATATTTGGCACGCTTTACGAGACCGATCCTTTGTACTCGCGGAACTGATGGCGCGCCGCCATCGGCGCCAGCTCACCGTGCGCAGCAACAACGACGCTTCCGCACCACTCCCTTTGCACTACGTCGTCAAGCACCACGCGACGACCCCGTTTCGCGTCATCCAAGCAATCTTCGAAGGCCACCCCGACGCTGTGAGGGAGCGAGACGCCTACGGACGAACGCCGCTTCACCTCGCATTCCGAGAGCGTGCTGGTCGTCGCATCGTCGAGCTGCTGCTGTCGCGTCGCCGCCGACTAATCGACGAGGCGACGCGCACGACGAAGAAGCGTACGAGCGTGTGGGAGATGCAGAGTCTGTCGGGCGAGACACCGCTCCACGTGGCACTTCGGTACAGGGTCTCGCTCGAGTTGCTGCGTTGGATATGCCGCCACGAGAGTCTTGCAGACGTGACGGACGACGCGATCGTGAAAATTTGCAACAAGCCTGGCCACGCGATTTTCCATCTCGTCGTCTCCTCTCTATTTGACGCGACAAACGCGGCGTACTGGCGGTCGATTGTGGTGGTGCTGTTGCGCACGTGGCCGCGGCGTGTGCTATGCAGTGGTGCGAATGGTGCAGGCGACTTGCCGCTCCACCTCGCGATCGAAAGGTACGCTGCCGTGTTGACTACGCGTGCTATGCAACACAACATCAAAGCTCTTTCGGAGCACGACGGCGACGAGACAAGCTGGCTCTGGCTCATCCGACTGCTGATCACCGAGTACCCGAATGCGTTGTTAGTGAGACGCAAGCACGATTCACTGCTGGCGATCCATTTGCTGATGCGCGTGCCGCTTGTACCGGAGTCGCTTGTGATCGAGGCACTTAACACGACAGTAACCGTGTGGCGGTCATCCATCTCCTCGAAACTCTCGACGCATGCAGCTGCGGATGAACTGTCGGCACTGGTGATGCTACATGAGACCAAAGCCACGTTGCTTCATTACGCGCTTCTCCATCGCAGTTTTTCCGAGTCGCTGGTGCTGAAACTGGTGGACATGCTGCCCAACGCATGCCACGTCAAGATGCAACCACAAGCGGAACTGCCACTGCATCTCGCGGCTCGTCACGGTGCTTCAGTTGCGGTCATGACGCGGCTATGTGAAACGTACGGCGCGGCCTGTCAGGAACGCAACACGAAGCAGGAGCTGCCGCTTCATATCGCAGTGAGTAGCCCAGCAGCGACAGAAGCCGTCGTACGCGTGCTTCTCCACTACTGTCCGTTTGTGCTCTCCGAGCCCCGCGAGCGCCATGGTCTGCGGTCGCTCGTGATGGCCTCCAATGCCGCGAATCCGAATATTGGTATTCTCAGGGCGCTGTTGGATCACACGCCGCCACAAAAGCTCACGGCCCACGCGACGAAGCGCCACGTCACGCCGTTGTACGCGATTTCCTTTCGCAAGTGCGACGCCTCGCTCGCGAACAGCGGCGTGTTGGATGAAATGGAGACCAAGTACGAAGCGATGGAGGACGACGACGCATACTTTCTCGCGATGGCCAGGGCCAAGCTTCGCAAACAGCACCATTGTCCGACGGCACGCTGGCCATTTGAGAAGATTCTGGAGCTCATGGCACGGAATCCAGTGGACGAGGCGATCATTCAACGATCCTTGCTCGCGATGATTGACAAGCTTAATCAGATGCAGGCCACTGACTCGCTCGGCAATCAAGAGAGTGACGGTTTGGGCGTGGTCGTGGACATGGTGACGCTGAACAAAGAGTGGTCGGTCGTCCAGCGCGTCCATCAAACGCTGTACGAGCTGCCGTGGAACGCACGCGTCCAATTGCTGGGCCAGCAAGTGCTTACGAAGCTGCTGCCCAATGCGTTTGCCAAGGCCGCGTACAAGGCGCGCGTCGATCCATATTTCAATCTGTGAAAGTCGGAGCGAACGCGGCTCGACGGGTCGACGCGGACAAGATACTGCACAACAAACGATCAAGAACCCAGACGCTTTGGAAAGGGAGCCATCCTGGATCGTCCATTTTCGTGAGCGTCGGGCGGAGTGTACTACTGTCGTACACTCTGCAGCCTGCAGTGCAGGAACTGAGGCATAGATGGTCGAGTGAAACGCGGCGCACACTGGATGTTGTTGATGTTATCATATACAGTATTTCTCTTTGGAGTGGAATCGCGTGAAAATTTATATTGCCCTGTCTGCCGAGACTGTCTCTTCTGCAGAACACCAGAATCTTCCAGTCACAACCTTTATATTCTTGTCAGACGAGTCAACCTGGAGGGAAGAAGAATTCCACTCCAAAGAGAAATACTGTACACAGTCCACGGGCCTTTCCCGGGGGATTCTCCCACCGAAAACGGCTCTCTGAGGGCACTCACCCAAGATGCCCAATGGGACTTCTTGCAGGATAGATTCGACAAGCTCGACTTTGCTCCGAGCTGTAATATGGCTACACGCATTACGCATGGGAGCTCACCCAGGTGGTTCGCTCTTTGTCCTCGTGGCGGAATGACGTCCCATCCCAGCTGGCGCGAAAAAAGCCGTCGCGTCTGCTTCTTCTTTAACCGGTCTCTACTATTAGTAGAGACCGGTAGAGACTGGCTAAAAGACTCCCATTGGGAGACTCGCAACGGGAGACTTGCTGTGTAGTAAGTCGCTCTCCTCTCTCTTGTCTCCCTCTCTCGCTCTCTGACGGGTTCGCATCCATGCCAAGTGGCAGTGCTTCGATGGGCAGGATGCCCGGGGGACCTGGCGCGTTTTCTTCCACGCGCATGGGGGACCCCATTGTACAGTAATAACGGTATCGGAGACCTTTCTTCCACGGGATCAGCACGCCATTGCAGATCCCAAGAGCTTTTACTCAGACTTTCGTCACGGTCCGACCATTCCACGGACAAAAAGGACGAGGCGGTAGGGGCACTTGTTGAACCCGCTGCGGCCTGGCTGACCTCTGCACTCGCACAGCCCAAAACGGCGGGTCCGTCCGGGCTATTAGACTCGAGCTGGCTCGTTGTTGGAGTCGGGACTGACAGTGAACCATCGCGACCGAGCAGAGTGAGCCACGCTCAGCCATCACGCCACAGCCGCAGGACCTCTCTCTCGCACACGCGATCCGATGAATGATGCCGTTTCGCATCGAAGCACGTGGTATGAACGGGACTGCAAGCCAGAGGACTACTGTACACTGTGTAGCCCCATCGAGTTCAACTCGTCAAAGGACCAGCTGTCGCTCGGACAGTCATCCGGCTGCCACGGGTGGGGACAGCCGCATCGGCGGGGGGGCGAGGGGTTGGATCGTTCATTTCTACTTTCGCTGTCACCTCACGACCTCCCTCACCCTGATCTCGAGAAAGATGCGGGGCACGTCGTACATCCCCAAGGACCGGTGTTGGTCAGCCAATTCGTCCGGCGTGGGCACGGTCGGAAGCAGCTACGGCTCGTTCAGCGGCGGCTCCTCAAACCCACTCACACTCAGTGAGCTCAGCATCGACGAGATGCCACCGCCCGTGCGCGAGACCGTCGCGGACGCGACGACCCGGCCCGCGGGGCTCACGCCGCATATGCTGGACGCGGTCATCCGCTTGGCCGAACACACGGGCGCCAAGCTCGTGCAGGAAGCCCACACGACCATGCGCGTGCCGCTCAAGCACAAGAACATCCGCATGCTGTCGGTCTCACAAGGGATCGAACTGTACGAGATGTTGCGGCCCCACACGGCGACGCTGTCGACGACCACCCACACGGCGGTACTGTCCGGTCGCGAGCCAGAGCCCCCGCAGCTCGCAGACAGGAAGCGATCCAAGCTCAAGTCGCTGTGGAACAAGATCACCAGGCGCAACAAGCGAGCCAAGCCGACCGGCGAGACGGCGTTCCCGGTGCAGCCCTCGCCTGCGACCAGTAGTAGTATCTCGATGCCGCCGCCCACGCCGTTGCTCCACCACGTGCCGCGTCTCGTCGGCGTCACACAAGTCCACGTGGAAGTCGACGAATTGCTCGACGTCGTGGGCCACCGCAGCGCCCACGCGACGTCGCTGCTCCACCCGGCCATGGTACCGCGTGGCCCACGCCACACGCTCCTCGACTGTGTCGACACGCACGTGAGTCTCCGATCGATGACACTGCGGCCGACGATGCCCACGGCCAACGAGCCGCGGGATTTTCTCGTGGTCGAGTACCACCATTCATTCCAAACCCCGTCCGGTCGCCGAGGGTACGCGGTCGCGTGCCACTCGGTCCACTGGACAAGATGCCCGTCCCCGTCGGAAGGGGCGGTGCGAGCGAGCATGTACGAGTCCGGACTCGTCGCGATCGAGTCCGAGGAAGACCCGGAGTTGGTGGATCTGTACTGCGTCGCCGAGCTCAACCTCAAGGGCGACGCCGAGGAGACCGAGAACTTTGACGCGAGCCATCGCCGCGTGCTCGGCTCGCTCGCGCGGATCACGCAGACCATCGAGGAGCGCGCCAAGATGCTGCTCTCGCTTGACCACACGCGGGTGTTCCAGAAGGTGCGCCGCTCGAATCTCCGCGACCAGATCTGCTCGGGCTGTCGAAACCAGCTGCCCAAGCCGTCGATCCACAGCGAGCCCTACACGTGCCGCAAGTGCTACGTCAAAGTGTGTGAGGACTGCAGCTCGATCTGGCAGCGCGGCCACAAGGCCATGCGGCTCTGCATGGAGTGCTGGGCCGACGCGACGCTGAATCGCACGTGCTCGAGCGAGCACGACGACGCGTATGTGCCGTACTCGAATAGTATCAACACCGACCTCTAAGATAACATGAGCATTCTCTCTCCCGACGTCCACTAAAGTGGAGCTTTTGTGTAGTATGGCCGCGTCGTCTGAAGGATGCCATGTCCCTTGATGTGACAGTTGCACGCCTACTGACAACCAATCCTGTCGGCACGAGGGCTCCTGATGAATTCGCTCCTCCCGGGAAAACCACAGCACTTCGATCTGGTCTCCACGTCACAGTTTCGCCTCCCACTATGAACTGACCAGCACTCGTTTCATCCCTTGCAAGGTCATCAACAGCGACCGATTTCTGTTGCGTCATGGCTTCGATCAGACCACCTATTATAATGACTCATGGGAGGCTCTGATATGGCGATGCTGAGATTTGCTACTGCTATTCTAGTTGATGGGCCTTGCAAACAGCTCAACGCACCGCCGTACGAGTCCACACCACGGGCTGTCATAGTCGCTTTCGGACCACGCACCCTCCCACTGTCTTGACGTCTCAGCCCTCGTCTTTCTCAATCGTGAGCAGAGTACCTCCCGCTACGTCTGGCAACCGTGTCATTCTCCAACTCGCACCGAACGACACCCAATCTATCAATGAACGAAAACCCGAGTCTCGCACACACACTGCGCACGGTGACGCCAGCGCCGACGCCGGCCGATCAGTCGCCTTCATCTGAACCGGACGCGGAGGCCATCGTCGCCGCTCAGCTGCCGTACGGCGTCTCTCGTACCATGGCCGAGTGGTTCATCGTCTCCGGCGAGCGAGCGGGCCAGCGACTCGTGGCGGACGCGCAGCCCAGCGTCCCGTGGCCTGAGCAGCTCCACACGGACCAGCAAGCCCACAGCAGCAAGCGCGTGCTGTATGTTGGACGTGAACACGGTATCAACCTCTTCGAGAACGTCCCACCGCCGTCACCATCACACAGTGCATTCGCGCACAATCTCTGGGACCAGATCCGTTTGAAGAAGCCAGCGAAAACTGGAGTACAGTCATCACGGTTGTTTGGCACTTCCTTTCTGTACGCACCCGTCCCACACATCGCGGCGTTGCTCGGCCCGCAAAGCCTGGTCTCAACGTCGCTGCTGTATCCTGGGGCAACCCGCATGTCTCATATCCACACGCTGCTCGACCTCGGCCACGAACACGCCTGCTTGCGGTTGATCACACTCCCTGCGAGGCGAGGCGTACGCGAGCCGCGTGACTTTCTCGTGCTCGAGTACCGGCATTGCTTCCAGCTGCCTGCCAGTGGACGAAATGTGTTTGTCGTCGCGTACCACTCGGTCACCTGGAAGGGTTCGCCGAGCGAGACATCGCGCGATGCTGTGCTAGGAAGTTTCTACACGTCGGGTGTCGTGGCGATCGAGTCCGAGGCGACACCCGGACGAGTGGAGCTCTTTTGCGTGGTGGAAATCAACTTGAAAGGCCAGGCGACTGCGCGCGATAACGCCGAGGCAGCCCACCGCCACGTGTTTCGAACGCTCTCGCGGACGGCAGTCGCATTGGAGAAGCGTGCGATGGATGCGCTGCAGTTGGACGCAGCGAGTGTGTTCGAAATGGCGCGACGCGCCGCCCTACATCGTCACCACCACGTGTGCACGACGTGCGCCACAGAAACTGCGGCCCTCACGGCGTGCCGCAAGTGCTATGCGATCCTATGCGGCGCGTGCGTTAGTTCGAGCCGCTATGCTCGTCAGCAGTTTCGGTTTTGCATTTCCTGTCGCCACAGGGCGACCGCGGTTCTCAGCGGCCTCGCGTTCTCGATGGCAGTTCCCGTAGGCGTGGCGGCCTGCACATAAACAGGACTGGTCGAGGAGCTCCAAGCGAGAGATAATTCAAGTCCAACGATTGGCTGTATATGTGCACGAACAAGCATTTGATTCGTCAAAAACCATTGAGATGCGATATATCTCGCGGATTGGATCCCTCACCAATTTCGCGCTGTGCTCCACGGCCGCGTGGCTCGCTTTGATCGCGAGACGCGTCAGGCACACGAACGAAAGCTGCTGTTCTCACCGACCACGGGATTCTGTGGACGAGAAGCGTCCCTGCTCGTTGTGCCTGACCTCCATTTTCGAGGGACCGCATCGTCTGCGGATCCACTCGCGGGGTAACGCCGCCGCCGTGACCCCGAAGGACATCCAGCTCCTCCCAGCAATGAGATTCTCCCCCCTCTCTCCCTGCAATGCAACGACCGCACTCCAGTAGTTGGCCTCTTCCTCCAGTGCGACTCGGTCGAGAACTATGATACCTACAGGATCACTTGTCTGCGGGTCGTCGCGTTGTGGGTGGCGCTGTCTAACCACTTGCACCGGATCCTTGACACAATGGATCGCTTCCCCTCCGCATCAACCACGGGAGAGCCACTCGTCCTGTGGAACTGACTGCCGGGAGAGGAGCGATTGTCACACACACTCGAAATGAACCTCTCATCTCATTCGGGACTGACTACACGACGTGACCACCAGCCAAAAGCCAGTCCTCCTCGCCAACCATCTCATAAAGATCTTCAACGACCGCTCGAGTATCCGGTTCAAAACGCGTCGACCACAAAAAAAGCAAGCGCGCGCTTCAGCTCCCGCGCGTTTTGTCTCGTCCGTGCTCCCGCCAAAATACTCCTCTCGCACTGTGTCCTCCTCGAATGGCTGCATTCGTCCAAACCAGCCCCGTGAGCCTGAGCAGTCGTGGTGTGCCGTCTTCATTCTGAAATCGGCTTTGTGCTCGCCATCCTCGCCCTGCTCCATGTTCCAGTTTGCTTCCCCCACCACCTGCCAAGCGCCAGCTTGGATGCCAGTGCCGGGGACGACGTTCATTGCCACTGCTTCGCTCCCAACGTACTCGACCTCGCCCACCTCGGCTTGCTTCCTGGTCGAGTGTCCGCCTGGGTACACTTTTGCTCCGGTCAGTGACGCGGAGCTTCACGCCTTCTCAACGCCAAGCGCGTTCCCCACGCTCAGCCCCGAAGACATGGCCGAAGTCCAAGCGATTCTGGACGCGCCCGACACGACGGGGGGCGCGGCCGCGTGGGGCTACCTTGACGAACTCGACCACGCGCGATGGATCGATCCCTCGGTGGCTCTCCCCACGACCGATGCGGCCCCAGCAAATGCCTCGCCTCAGCTCCCAACCCGACGACGGATGCATCGCGCGAGGGGCCCCGAGGAGCTCGAATGCCGCCGTGCACGACGCCGCTCGCTGCAGAAAGGATACGAAAAGACCTACCGCGAGCGGCAGCGCGAGACACGGGACCAGCTTCGTCGCGAATGGCTCCAACTCGAGCACGAGCTCAAGCGCGAGCTGCTGGCCGCTGCGAACCGCGCCGTGCTCCGCGTCGATCGATCGATCACGCACGAGCAACCGCAGCGCGAGCAGCGACAAGCCGAGCTCCAGGCGTTGCGCGTCGAGCGCACGGTGCTTCGGGCCGTGCTGCGCACCGAGCAACGCCTCGAGGACGCGAGCGAGTACTTTCTTTTTTCGCGCTCGCGCCACGAGTTCAACGCACTCGCGTCCACGTGTAGCGTGCTGCAGTACGAGTTCACGTGGTGAAGGCCCAGTGGTGGTGGTTGCGAGTCCCGTGTTGGTATCGTTGTCATAGGTAGAACGAGATGTGAGCTTGGCAATAAAGCGTCGTGGTTCTGTGGACATTCACATCTCATGATCTGAATCTCAGCGTGGCCCTCCGTGAGGGTCTCTCGAGGTCCCGCACGCATACCCTCCCTCTCCACCGTACCGCGTGGAAGAGGCAGGGATCCTACCACCTCCACCAGTCAGCAGAAGAAACAGTTTGCCAGTTGCATTTTTTTGTTTTTTTGACTTAGCCTATTTATTAGTTAGTGATGGGGACTTGATCCATTTTCTTGGCGGTCGCGTACGGTCGCTCAGTTGAATTCTATTGCGGGCAGTTGCGCGCGGCCGCTCGCGTCGTCTTGTTGGTTATTGCTTGCGTTGCGGCCCTCCGCCTCGGCAAAGAGCCGCAGGTCCTCACTGGTCACGAGGATCACGTCGGACGCGAACGCGTCGCCTCGCTCTGCGGCTTTCCGCTTGTCGCGCTGGTCGGTCGCGTTTGCTTGTTTCGTGGTGGACGCGTGTCCCCCCGTGCGCACGGCCACGTGGGCCACCCGCACTGAGGCCGCGCTGGGCAAGGGCGTCAGTGTGGGCTGTGCCGAGGCTCGCTCGCTGGGCGGCTGGGCCATACTCGTACGAATGGGAGTGAAGAGAGTGTATCGGGTCCGTCCGGATCTGATTGAAGAGTGAGCAGCTCTCCTCCTCTTCGACGAACCGTGCTGTCGACGCGGGACGGCGCCGCTGACGTACCCATCTTACACACGCTGGATCGGGCGAGGCGGCAGCTGCGCGCGCCGTCCCAACGCGCGGGGGGGGCATCCGCGGGCACGACTTGCGGTGGCGTGGGGAGGAAAGTCGCTGCTTTGCCCACTGGCGTGAGATGCTGTTCGCCCCTTCAGATCTTGATCGGGCATTGGTCACGCTCTGCCCATCCTCATCCATAATCCTGTGAAGAACTGTATCCTGCTTAAACGGATGAATTAATTGTGAGTAGTAGAACGGGTTTTGTACGCTACAGCAGCTCATCACAACCCTCTGGAAATCAATATTAACTGTATATCCCACCGGCCCCGAAGGGACACAAAGGAGTCAGTCATGCCATCAGCCCCACTCTGGCGAACGTCCTGAAAGTCCCCCTTTCTTGCAGCAGTACTGCGTGAGGCGGCAGCCGCGTGGAGCAAAACGATCCGCTCCAACGACTACCAATACACTTCAACGGGATGTGTGGTTCTCCACTCGTGACATGCTCGCTGGATTTCCGCGGCACCAGAAACGAGGCAGGTCACACGGCCTTTCCCGCCAAACCGGCAAGCAGGTGGATCACCTAAGATTTCAATTCGTCTTCCCCCCTTAGCGGCTCTTCTTCGGCTCGGCCGTGACCAGACACTGTCGGAACCCGTCTTCCAGCTTCGTACGGTCCAGCGCCTGGCCGATCACCACGAGCTGCGAGGTCCGCGGGTCGCTCGCTGGCCAGGGTGCCGACGGCGCGATCGTATACGTGTCCAACACGCCCTGCAAAATGCACCGTCGCTCCGACTGCGCCAGTGCGAGCACGCCCTTGATCCGCAAGA